>ML777385.1:1355512-1405674 GCA_009831015.1 Picea engelmannii | reverse complement strand
CCCTTTGATTGTGTCGGCCTTGACTGCTAACTGTCAGGGCTCGTGTTTCAGCATCGTGGCGGTCTCTCCCGTGTTTCAGCATCTGCACATCTGATTGGAGTGACGGCTCCGTGTTTCAGCATCTGCCTTCTCGAACCATGTAGTTGCTCGTGTTTCGGCATATGCATCCTCGGACTGTGTAGCAGCTTCCGTGTTTCAGCATCAACTGGACGGTTCTGTGTTTCAGCATCGGTCTTGAATATTGTTCTGCAGATATAGACACTTATGTACTTCTAATCAATGGTTAAGACCAAAAGTAATGTAAAATATCATGCAAAACAAATTAAACGTGTAGTAATGAGAAAGGACGTTATGTACCTTGGAATGATCAAGTGGAATGATAATATAAGTCTAAATATAGGTGATGGGGAGTATAACCATGGAAAAAATATGGGCAAAAAGGGTACAATATATGGTCCTAACATCTGGCTGGTCAAGGACTTGGCATGGCCTTTTTTTGGAAACATGGGTACACAGAAACCCTCTCGGGCAGACCGATTGCCAGGCCCTCCATACCCTATACTTAATGAATGAAGAGAGGCTTCAACCACCCTTTCTCACCTTCATTCATCCCAGGCAGGCATCGGGATTTAGATCACCTCGAACTGACATTTGGAGAACACAATGCCCTCCTTCTGAAACTTAATTTGGTGCCTTTGGCCAAACGATAAATGTTAGCACCCCTCCTCCATACCTGCTTCTTTGTGACTAGGCGCCAAAACCATGGGCCTGATCCTGGGCGCTTTCGACACTTCGGGGTTCAGGGTTTCGAGATGTGAAATGGCGAGGAGCGCTTACCCCTCGAACTCCCGAATGCCGACATGGCACAGATGCATGCCACATGTCCTTAAGATGAATGGTTGAGGTAGCATTCGTCATTTAACAGGGGAGTTCCCTTGTTCACAGGCTCGCTTGACGTGACTTGGCGCTAGGACCGTGGGCTCGGCTCCAAAGGTGCTTTCGGTATTTTGTCGATCGGCAATTTCAACTGCAATGAACGAAAAGCTCATTGTCTCCCGAAACACCTATCCCCGATACGCCCACTGGCCGCCACCTGTCCCGATCGGATTGGACGACCCATATTTTCCTTGAGCTATGGGCGCTACCCTTCATGCTAAATCCCGGGAAACTCGACAGCCCCGAAAACCCGATGACCGTCAATTTGCTTGGTAGAGGATCTCGGCTGTTGACAACAAAACTTTGCCTGCTCACTTGACTCGTAACCGGAAAAAGAGAATCTTTCGTGCTACGCTTGGGCGCTTTCCCGCGCAACTTGCAGGTCTAGGTACTTTTGTGCCTAAGACAAAAAATGTCGCTAACACCTTCCAACATCATGTCAAGGAGAGACATTGCCAAATGTGATGCTTAGAGACAAAAAGACTCTAGGAGCTTTATACCTCTAGGATGAGATCATACCAAATAGAGAGATAGTTATAGTGATTATGGATACATACAATCAAACCCACTGTATCGCATCTATGGTGAGTCCCAATGCGAGCAGTTGTAGGAGCCAAAAAGGAGCAGTTGTTGAGCTCTAGAGGGAGCAATTGAAGAGAGAGTGGAGGAGCTAATCTCAATACATGCAGATCCACTTCTAGAGGAGCTAGTCCCATATTGGATAATTTTGGGATAATCCATTGTTCTTGTAAGGAGATTGAGTATTCTCCAATGGATTGGAGGTGTGGCAGAGGTCAGAAAAGAAATTCCTCTGATAGAGGAAGTACATAGTTGTGATCTTGTAGAGATATGGCATGATGGACTATAGTTCCATGGCCACACCCATGATATCAAATTTGAAGAAGAAAAATGAGGCACCTTCAGACTCAAATTTGGTGGACCCTATGATGTAAAGACAACTAGTTGGGTCCCTGATGTACCTGGTGAACACCAAGTCAAATATATATTTTTCTATGAGCACCTTGATTCAGTTCATGAGTGAACTAAGGAAATTGCACTGGGTTGCTGCAAAGCATGTGTTGAGGTACCTATGTGGTACAATTGGGTATGGACTTAGATACTTCTCAAGTGGAGAAGTAATGCTGCAAGGATATACAGACTCTAATTGGGAAGGGAGTGTAGATGACAGAAAGAGTACCTATGGTACTTGTTTGGGCTCAGCCATAATATCTTGGTTTAGCAGGAAACATAAGTGTGTGGCACTCAGTACTACAGAGGTAGAGTACATTACAACATGTGATTCTTGTACAGAATAAATATGTCTCACTTTCAGAGAAATCAGTGTTCCATGACAGTTCAAAGCACATTAAGATCAAGTATTATTACATCCATGATCAAGTCCAGAAGGGAGAAGTAAAACTTTATTATATCTCCATCGATGAGTAGATAACATATATTTTGACAAAGCACATGTCCAAAGGGAAGTTTGTGTACTTCAGGAACAAGTTGGGACTTGTGGAGATTTCTCCCTTGGTTGAGAGGGAGTGCTGATCTATATCATGCTAGTACAAATTAGATATGATACTTCAACATCATGATAGTACAACTTAGTTATGATACAGATGTCTTGAGATGCATCATGCTAGTACAACTTAGATATGATGCATTAGCATCATGCTAGTACAACTTAGAGATGATACATATGCCTGAGTTGCATCATGTTAGTACAACTTAGATATGATGCAGTAGCATCATGCTAGTACAACTTAGAGATGATAAGGTGACTCGCATCATGCTAGTACAACTTAGAGATGATGCATTGACATCATTCTATTATGGCTTAGAGATGATGCAGAGGCATTGATCTACATCATGCCAATACAACTTAGATAAGATGCATTCACATCATTATAGTACGTATTAGATATGATGTCGATGATAATCCACATCATGCCAGTACAACTTAGATATCATGCATTCACATCATGCTAGTATATATTAGAGATGATATAATGGAGAGAATGGTCTTGGGTTGTACCATGGATGGACATTCTCTTTAAGTTCACAAGTAGTGACTAGAGTGGAGAGAGTGGTCTAGGACATACATTCTTTCTAAGTTCATAGGTAGTAACCAGAGTGGGAAGAATAGTCCTTCTCCCTGAGTTCATGGTAGTGACCAAAGTGGGGAGAACGGTATAGGGAAGTCACTCTTTCTGAGTTCACAGTAGTGACTAGAGTGGGAAGAGTGGTCCTTCTCCTTGAATTCTCATTAGTGACCAGAGTGGGGAGATATAGGATGAACATTCTTCTTGTATCATAGTTAGTGATTAGATTAAGAAGAATGGTCCTTGCAGCCTGGGAGCACTCAATTGAGTGTACAACACTTGATACCTACAACATCATGCCCATATTACTCAGATAGAGTGCGACTTAGATAGCTGATATTGTATGATGTGCGATGTGTCAGAATACTAACTAGGTTTTCACAGTTGATGATGTTGATGTTGATGTTTCAACATCTGACATACATTCTCCAAGGATTGGTCATGGTTATTTGACCAGTGGTGAATGGCCCAAGCGTAGTCTTCAAAGAACAAAAGACTCAATTTTCTAGTGTTCCTCTAGTATGTGGAAAACATCGGGTAGACATTCACCCACAGGGGTGTACCTATGGTGAATTTGTCGAGTAAGCATTGGGAAGACCTTCTCCTAGATTGGATTGCATACCAAGGGAGATATGATACATTTATCACAAAGGTGTACTTGTGGTAAATGGGCCCAGGTGTAGTCCTTCCTTGATCATGACAAAGAATAATATGGACTCGAGGTTCTTTCCACATGTCAGTTAGCACCGGGATAACATTCACTCACAAGAGTGTACCTTGTTGGACACACCTACCACACTTAGAGGGGGGGTGAATGAGTGTGGGGTTCTTTTTCCCAAAACTTCCCTTTTGCACAAAACTTATCAATTAGCATTCAACATTTATTCATTATCCATTGCTGTCATTTATAACCAGTTATATGTAGGCACATATCAACAACATATATCAGCAATATATCATCAACAAGTCATCATCACAATGGACACAAAGAACACAAGATATATGTACAATTTTCTTTTTATTACGAACTTCAATCCTTGGGGTTTATCAACAACAACTGAATAGAGTACAACTCTACAAGAGCACCAGCTCTATATGCAAGACTGAGCTTACACCCTCAGCATCAATTGAGATGAGGCAACAATCCTCAATAGATATCAATCTGTCAATAGGTACGCAACCTGTTAGTAGTGCAGCCCATGTGTGAACACGCTCTGGCTCACTACAGCCCTCGTGTGAATGTGGCCAATGTATAATGCAACAAGCGTCTGCTTCTAAGAAACTAGGGTTTTTCTTTTCTTCACATGCTCAGAACTCTTCTGTCTTCCACTGTCTAGACTGACCCACAGCCAGTCACAATACATCCAAGCTCTCCAATAGCTTGCTCATGCTCCACAACAAATCAATATGAATGCTATCTCAATCACAAGTATACCATAGCAATCATGTCACTGCTGAATCTCAAGAGTGTTGCTCACTCCATCCATCAAATCAACCAAATTGAGCCACATTATAGAAGCCATACCAAGAATGCCCTAAGAATTCACAACATATCAAACAATAGCATCTATCAAGACAAAAATGTAAGCATACCAGTGTCTTAGTGATAGATCTGAGGCCATAGAATGCAGATCTGGAACCTGCCTCATCATCCAAGAGCTTGGCACCAAATCAAACACAAATCTCCATGAGGTTATTCATTCCACGCTCCCTGTACATAGTCAGCCCACATGTACACTCACCCTATAGACAACCAGCCCACGTGTACACGCACCCTATACATAGACAACCCACGTGGGCATCAAAAAATAGGGTTTTCTGTGACTCCGAGACTTTCACCGTCAAGATCTCCGACATTACCGAAACTTTGATGCGTCCATGAGATCCTCCTCTCGCTCTCTTCCTCAGAATAGATCTTCAATCATGCTCAAGATATCCACACCAATAATATTCGCTCACAAGAAGCTCTCCATCAATACTCCAAAAGATATTCACAAGAAGCTCTCCATTGATCCACAAAAAGGATTCTCACCAAAAGTACATTTTACAAGAGATCCTAGCTTCTTATTTATACTTTCATCTTCTAGGTTACTTAACCCATTTTTAGGTTACTTAACCCATTTCTAGGTCACTTAACCTATTTTCCTTATTTTAGGGTTAAGCACTTTCCATGAATAGAAAGTTCTCCAGTACTTTATTATTTAAATATTCCTTCTTGATTTTGTCACTTCATTTTATCATTTAATTAATCCATCTTGACTTTGTCACTTTACTTTATCATTTAAATAAAGATTTCTTCTTTTCAAGAACTTTTACTTCTTTGACCTTTTGGGGCTTCAAGCCTTCATATGGGGGTCCTCCAACTTCATAAGACCATAACTCTCAAACCGTGAGGAGTTATGTGACATTCCACATACCACCAGAAATGGAATTTCAAGCACTATCCATCTAGGATAGTTTCACCAACAACTTCATTGATCTTCATCTCATTATTCCACATGCAAGCATGGGTCCTCCAGCGTTTCTTCTAGGATAACCCAATTCGTAAAGCGTCTTCCCATGAGGGCTTTCACCATAAGGGGACCACTTTGGAGTTCATCCATTTGTGCACCTTATCAACCATGATAAGACACTAATGATTCATCTTTGCATCGATTGGTTTCCACTTGGACATATATCATTCTCATCAATGGCATCATATCAATCAATTACTTGACATCAATCAATGACATCGATCAAACCAAACCATTTACATATGATCCAACAATCTCCCAAATAATCAAACCATTAGCATCAATGACAAACCATTGGCATCAATGACAACATGATCCAACATACCTATGGTGAATGAACCTGGAGTGGTCTTTGTCCTAGTCATGGTGATTTGAATTTTGGCTCAGAGGGAGAGCTTGAGAGGGAGTTTCCCCTCAATTTAGGTGGGAGAGAGACATCTCCCAAGACTGACAGATAGGTTTCATGAGTCTAGAGCAAAGTTTGTATACTTATGAGACAAGCATGAAATGATGAAGAATGTCTCCCTCATCGAGAGGGAATGTTAATGTTTGAAAAAAATCATGAATACATTCTCCCAAATTTTGCATATGTTATGAATACCTCGCTAGTTAAGAGGGAGTGTTGAAACTGTAACTATGGCCAATATTCATAATGTAAAGTAAAAAGTGAAAAGTTGTTTAGTATAAAAATATATAATAAATACGTGGTTTTTTATTATCCAAGGACACATCCTTTCATGGATGGTCACCATATGTTCTATATATATGTAACACTCATCATTGTAATAATATAATTCTAATATATAATATCATCTCTTATGAAAAATCAACATGGTATGCAACAACAATACCATTGCCCGTTCATACCATTGCAATACCATGCAATCGTATGCAAAGGCAATACCAATGCCTATGCATACCATTGGTATGCATAGGAAAGGGTATTTCATATGCATACCATTGCATACCATTGCAATGGTATCCCATGTGTTGACCCATTCAATAACTCGATACATTGAGGAGATCACGAACGGATTTGGTATGGTTAAATCTTTTATCGAAATAGAAAACATCATATGGCTGGTCTTGATCATGCTTGTTGGAACACAGTCGAAGAACAACTTGTACGATAAGAAAGAGAAAGAGTTCATGGCTGGAGGATAAAAGATGGAATATATAGATTGTTACTGAATGAAGTGACATAATAGATTGACTCTCTAGTTGGAAGTACACATCAGAATCATAGATAAGTGCTAGAAGATATAAGCACTAGAATGAGCAGCACCGGAATCATGATAACTCACTAGAATGAGACAAGAGCACTCACCGGAATGAGACAAGAGTACTCACTGGAATCGGATACACCAGAATCATGAGCACTCATTGATACAAAGTGCTTGTTTGATTCTTCACGCACGATGTAGCCATCGTCCGTCGTTCTCGAGCTTGTTGCAATACCATGAATGATATGAAATGGAAATACCATTGCCTATGCATACCATTGCATGACATTGCAATACCATGCAATGGTATGCAAAGGAAATAATTTTGCCTATAAGACAACTAAAACCCTAAACATAACCTATAAATGGTATGCATACCATTGCGATAACATGGTATGAATACCAATGGTATGCATTCCATTGGAATACCATGGTATTCATACCATTGCAATACCATGGTATGCATACTTGAGAATCCTTAAGACAACTACCACTAAAACCCTAAGACAACTATAACCCTAAAAATAACCTATAAATGGTATGCAATGGTATGCATACCATGGTATGGATACCAATGGTATGCATACCATTGGTATGATGGTATGCATACAATGGTACTGCAATGGTATGCATACCATTGCGATACCATGGTATGCATACCATGGTATGAAAACCATTGCAATACCATGGTATGCAATGGTATGCATACTTGAGAATCCCTAAGACTAGTACCACTAAAACCCTAAGATAACTACAACCCTAAAAATAACCTATAAATAGAGCCCCTATCATGGATGACACAGAATTCGTTTCATGTAAAAGTGATGGCATACTTAATAATCAAGATAGTGTGAGAGAGACAACTTGAAATAGTTGCAATCATCAACAAGTCAGTATACACATTGTGCAGGTAATGAAATTGTATCAAAGATATCAAATTTGGAAATTCATTAGTATCTTTTTCAAGTTTTACATTTTGAACATCACATCATTGATTATCTATAATATGTACTATACTAGTGTTACACATGAAATTTGCACACCTAGGTACCTCGCCCTAAGTGTTGTAAGTGTCATATATGTGTCTCATACACCTTGACACCATGGAATAACCTATGTCACAATCCCTAGTCAATGTGGAGGAGGGATATATTACATGAAGGCAAAATACCAAGTACAGATGAATTATTATTATTATTCATGAAAAATAAAGTAATTAAGTGTGAGAATCCACCTCACATTTGGTTTCCTATTTTTTAGGGAAGGTGTAGGATCTCATGGATGGTTAAAATATTTCCTCCTTAAAATCCTTGAGAGATATTTCCTCCCTAAAATCCTTAAGAAATATTTTCTCCCTAAATATCTTAGAGATCCTTTTTTAGTGGATCTGATGAGAGATCCTCTCCATGGTGGTTAAGCCTCCAAATCCTATATAATGAGGGCTTTCCATGGAGGAGAGGAGGATGGAAGAGTTTAGAGATACCAAAATTATGATATCATAAGGAGATGGAGAAGTTTATCGATACCAAACTTATGATCTCATAAGGAAGGAATCAAATTGGAGGTATCAAACTTATGGTCTTGGAGCTTTGTGCAAGGGCTGGACGAGGAGGACTTGGAGAGGCTGTTGTGACTTCATCAATGGTTTGTAAGCATCTCTTTTGAGTTCTCATTAATACATGTTCTTGGCCTGTTTCCATATTGTGTACATTTGCATGACCTTGTCTCTTTGGATGAATCTAGCTTTAAACTAATCATGATAGAATAGGAAGTATGCTTTGTCGTCATTGTTTATTGGATTGCTGGAATCATTGAAATACTTGGAGATCAAGCTCAACTTGGACTAAGTGAGGAAAATCTTCATAAAAATGTACGCATACTCTCTTCATATTCTCTATTGAATAGTTTATCTATGTTTAAAGGAATGTTAATGATCAAAGTTAGCACTTTTCTATCTTGGTCATAGGGGTCTAAGATCCAAGAAGAAATTCACTTGTTCGCAGGGGAATTTTCCTACAACAGAAATTAGAGACTCCACTGGGGATCAACATAGATTTGTATTTCTTTGGATTTTCCCTACCCTTTTCCCACCTTTTAGATCAGTTTTACTATTTGTTTATGATCCATTACCTTTCTCCCATCTTCACTAGCAATTTCACCAATTTCTGTGAAATCTAGGTGAGTTTTTTTTCTACCTTTTTGGATTTTTTTTTGAGTTTATGGGAAGATCAATGCCCCCCCTAGGCCATATCAGAGCACTAGATCTACCCTACAATGATTTAGGGAGTGTTGCAGTGCTCTGTACCCTTGATATTGGGAGCGCTGATCTCCTTCTTGGAGGATTTTTTCCTTTTTCTCATCAGATGTTTGTAGCCTATTTTGCAGAGGTCCTTTCCAAGGTTTGCACTTTGTTTTGTGAAGTTGTTTGGGTTGATATTTGATGCTTATAAATTCCTATTGTCTTTATTTGGGCTTGAAACTTTTTCAGAAATGTGAAATTGCCCTTTCTAGCTGTTTGTTTGTCAGGACAATTTGAGAGATTTCTCTTTCTCCCTGTCTTTTCTTGGATTCTTCTCCACATTTTCTTGTACTCCTTGGATGCTTGTTGGTCGTCAAATCCTGGATTGAGTTCTTGTTAGGAAAATTTTCTACTTGTTTTATTTCAGTTCTCATTGCTTTGAGTGCATGCTTTGTTTGAAACCTTTCTCGCTTCGTGTCTTTTGCATCTGCATATGAGTCTTTCTTCTGATTGAAAGTTGTGGAGCATTAAAGGATTTGTATTTATTTCTTTATACATTAGAATCAAACAAATAATACAACTGCATTCTTTCTTTTGGGTAGTGAAACTAGATTTCATTTGAAGTAGTGAAATTGCATGGTATTGCAATGGTACGCAACGGTATGCAATGGTATGCAAAGACAATACCAATGGTATGCATACAAATGGTACGCAATGTTATGCATATGAATGTATGCATACCACTATATGGATACCAATTGTATGCATACCACCCATTGCAATACTATGGTATGCATACTTGAGAATCCCTAAGACAACTACCACTAAAACCCTAAGACAACTAAAACCCCCAAAATAACCTATAAATGGTATGCATACCCATGGTATGCATACAATTGCAATACCATGGTATGCATTCCATTGGAATAGCATGGTATGCATACCATTGCAATACCATGGTATGCAATGGTATGCATACTTGAGAATCCCTAATACAACTACCACTAAAACCCTAAGACAAGTATAACCCTAAAAATAACCTATAAATGGTATGCATACCATGGTATGGATACCAATGGTATGCATATGATGGTATGCATACCATTGGTATGAAATTGTATGCATACAATGGTATGCAATGGTATGCATACAATGGTATTGTAATGGTATGCATACCATTGCGATACCATGGTATGCAAATCATTGCAATACCATGGTATGCATATCGATGGTATGCAATGGTATGCTTACAAATGGTATGCATACTTGAGAATTCCTAAGACTAGTACCACTAAAACCCTAAGATAACTAAAACCCTAAGGATAACCTATAAATAGATCCCCTCTCGTGGATGACACACAATTCATTTCATGTAAAAGTGATGGCATACTTCATAATCAATATAGTGTGAGAGAGACAACTTGAAATAGTTGAAATAGCCAACAAGTCAGTATACACATTGTGCAGGTAATGAAACTGTATCAAAGATATCAAATTTGGAAATTCATTAGTATATTTTTCAAGTTTTACATTTTGAACATCACATCATTGATTATCTATAAGATGTACTATACTAGTGTTGCACATGAAATTCACACACCTAGGTACTTTGCCTTAAGTGTCATAAGTGTCATATAAGTGTCTCATACACCTTGACACCATGGAATAGCCTATGTCACAATCCCTAGTCAATGTGGAGGAGGGATATATTACATGAAGGCCAAAATACCAAGTGCACATGAATTATTATTATTATTCATGAAAAAGAAAGTAATTAAGTGTGAGAATCCACCTCACATTTGGTTTCCTTATTTTTAGGGAAGGTGGAGGATCTCATGGATGGTTAAAATATTTCCTCCTTAAAATCCTTGAGAGATATTTCCTCCCTAAAATCCTTAAGACATATTTTCTCCCTAAATATCTTAGAGATCCCCTTTTTAGTGGATCTAATGAGAGATCCTCTCCATGGTGGTTAAGCCTCCAAATCCTATATAATGAGGGCTTTCCATGAAGGAGAGGGGGATGGAAGAGCTTAGAGATACCAAACTTATGATATCATAAGGATATGGAGAACTTTTGAGATACCAAACTTATGATCACATAAGGAAGGAATCAAATTGGAGGTATCAAACTTATGGTCTTGGGAGCTTTGTGCAAGGGCTAGACAAGGAGGACTTGGAGAGGCCACTGTGACTTCATTAATGGTTTGTAAGTATCTCTTATGAGTTCTCATTAATACATGTGCTTGGCTTGTTTCCTTCAATATTGTGTACATTTTCATGACCTTGTCTCTTTGGATGAATATAGATTTAAACTAATCATGGTAGAATAGGAAGTACGCTTTGTTGTCATTGTTTATTAGATTGTAGGACTCGTTGAGAGACTTGGAGATCAAGCTCAACTTGGACTGAGCGAGGACAAACTTCATAAAAAGGTACTCATACTCTCTTAATATTCTCTATTGAATAGTTTAGCTATGTTTAAAGGAATGTCAGTGATCAAAGTTAACACTTTTCTATCTTGGTCATAGGGGTCTAAGATCCAAGAGGGAATTTACCTATCTATTTATCGGAGAGACATAAATTACCCACTCACTTGGGATAATTTTCTATTAGGTTGGAGGAAGGAAAACATGTAAGGCATTACTTTCTAGATAGAATTTTGGTAGCATTACTTTCTAGATAGAATATTGGTAACATAGCATTACTAAATAAATTTTATTAATAATTGATAAGTTGAACAAAATTTACATATACCCACTACACAATCTAAACAAACATTTTCATTAATGAGTCCTTCACTAGTCTTTTTATCATTTATGAAGGGTTACACATAAATCAAATGATTTTATATATGTCATGCATAGAAAGAGGTGAATATTGTGTGTTCATACCATTGCGATACCATGGTATGGATACCAATGATATGCATACCAATGCATAGCAATGGTATGCATACCATTGGAATACCATGGTATGCATACCATTTTGATGCAGGAGCATCGTAAGCATCCGAGCGAGCATGAAGGTAGAAGACAACTGGAAAGCGCAGCACACATTTTGCACGTTTTGAAATGTTTTGAAAAAAAATAAAATTATTAAAAATTAATGAGTAGATATTAATGTGGTAGTTGAAGGAAGCGTACTTACACGTTGTAAACAAATATGGAGCGATTTGCTTTGATCTGTTGGATGTATTAGACATTAAGTTTGTTTAAATGAAAGTAGGTAGCTTTGAATTAATAGATTAGACAGTTTTAGAAGCATAGGAGGGAAAACAAATATAGCCACCCTCACTCTTGTATTATTGTATCAAGAAACCATTTTTTATCATTCAGATTTCATAAGCTGTTGAGCTGTAGCAGAGGGATGTAGAGAGAAAACCCATGTACAAGAGCATTTGAGTTAATATATATATAGCTTTGACTCAATTTTCATGGTGTTATGATGCTTACTGTTTACATTTGTTGAATGGCATGCTTATAGTTGTTTTATTTCTCTGTTTATGTATTTGTTTCAATGCTGTGTTGAGTGTGTGATTTCATGTTAAGTATATGAAGTCTGGTAGAGGAGAAGAATGAGTTTCAATTGTTTCTCATTCTGAGAGTTCCTGCAAGGAGTGTAGTGAGACGTCCGCAAGGTGTGCATTGACAAGGGGACTGAGTTTTATCCCAGAAAGCTCATGAGAGATACTATTGTTCTCATATCAGCAGAAGTGCATACGAGGCACAGAGTAGTGCAAGGTGTGCGCAGGCTAGTTGAAGCCTTAGACTTATCAGCTAAGGTGAAGGTTGAAGGACCACTGTTGCAAAGAGTGCACAGGGTCAAAGACTCAAATAACCAAAGGGTATTTGAGAGTTTGCCACAAGGAGTGCGAGAAGGAACCATTTTGGAAGGCTTGAGTTGTAGGTGAAAGCTCATGGGAGACAACGCCTTTGAAGTATTCAAAGGGAGAACGAGATCGAGATCGTCACATAGAAGTTAAGTTCAGGAGGGAGAACACTCAGTCGTTGGGCATAATTCATTGAGGAGTGAATCGAGTGGTCATAATTCTCCGTGGAGAACTCATGAAGTTGCGAGGATCGTAGGATCTAGTGAATCTGCAAGGTGGTTAGAGACTGGTGAAACCAATCACCCAGGATTCGAGGATCAATATGAGTCGCTGATCTCACCTCAACCCACATTGTTGGATCATTTTGCGAATTCGGGGTTCATGAGTTTGGAGAACAGATCAGTTTCTCGGTTTTGCAAAGTCCCAAGTTGCGAGGGGCAGGGAAGGAGATCCAGACTGTTGGATCCAAACCACGGGGAAACCATTGGATCAGAACCTTCATGGAGTATCGTGTATTGGAGGTTCCAGGAGTTGAAAGAATTTCTTTTCGACTGCGAAGGTGCGAAGTGTCGAGCGCTGAGGGTTCGGACGAACACGTAGCACACCCGATAGGTGGGGCTGCGTAGTTGATAGGTGGTGTAATAACAAGTTCCCAGAGAAAAGTGGAAGTGGGGACAGGTGGTGGACACACACTGCTGGGAAGGAGTCAATCCATTGTTGACTTATCGCGTCTTGGGGATTCGCAAAGACGGAGCACGAGGGATCAACACTCCAACTCACGAAGTTGTGAGTTACGAGGGGTGCTAGATTTAGGCCCTAGCCTATGGTCACTTGTAGAGGTGCTAGCGAGGAAGGAGCCATACTTGATCACATATCAGGTATCGAAGGTTTGGGGAAAGAGGGGTCAAGGTCATCGACTCACGAACTTGCGAGTTGCAAAAGGCGCTTGCACTAAGATCCGGTCGTGGTCGCAAGGAGATGTAAGGCTCATGCCTAGCGTTAAGTTACACAGGGTGGGTGTTTATGAAATACCTATGGATTGGATTCCTGAGGCTCCAATAGGGATCCGAGAGAGCTGCTTCGGCTCGAGGAGAATTTAGAATGATCTTGAGTGGATCTCGGCCAGAGGTTTGGGGGTCTGCGTCAAGTGGTATCAGAGCTTAGAAAAAATTATTTTCTTTCTGAAGTAGAGAGAATGGAGAAACTTTTATAGCCATGCCGCCGAGAAGAAGAGACAGGCAAATACCTGATCTAGCAGTGGAAAGAGAAATGCATGAATTACGTGCCAGGCTTGATGCCATGGAGACAACACAGAGGCACACAGTTGATGCTAGGGATATCAACGAAGATTAAAGTGAAAATGAAGCGGGATACGAAGAAGACATTGTAGCCGAAGATGTTGCGGAAGAATGCCTATTCATAGTTGTTGTAAGGATAGGTGCCTGAGAAAAGATGGGCATTCCCATGTATGAAGGAAACTTGGATGTTGAAGAGATTCTAGACTAGATTAGAGCTCTAGAGAAGTACTTCGACTATGAGGATGTCAAGGAAGACAAGAAGGTCAAACATGTCGTTACTAGACTTCAAGGGCATGCAACACTATGGTGGGATGAACTGCAGGTTGACAGACGCTGGAAGGGCAAGCAGAAAGTCAAGAGATGGGATAGAATGGTTGCAAATATGAAGGCCAAATTTATACCCAAGGATTATCAAATCACTATGTTTTGGAGGATGCATAATTTGAGACAAAAGATGATGTCAGTGAAAGAATATATTGAGGAATTCTACAAGATAAACATCAGAGAAATTCATCGGGAAAGCGATGATGAAAAAGTTGCCAGGTACATGAATGGTCTGCAATATGACATTCAATATGAGATGAGCATGATGACCATTTGAAATGTGGAAGATGCTTATCAGGTAGCTTTGAAAGCTAAAGAGAAACTGAGCTGAAAGCAAGGTCAAAGAGGCCAAGGAAAAAGTCAAACTAGAGGCAAGGCAATTGCCTAAGACAGAACTCAGAAATCTAAAGAAGAGGGGAAGAAACCTCAAATTCAACCTGAGAGAGGAGGAAGCTCATAGAGAGGAAAATATGCTGATAGAAATACTTTTCCTCGAGCCAGAGGAAGAGGAAGAGGCAGAGGCGGTAAAGTGAAATGCTTTGGTTGTGGAAAAATCAGACATAAATCCTATGATTGTCCAGATAAGAAGAAAGATGGTGGTGAAACTCACAATGCTGAAGCTCAAGGATGGAATGTTGAGGCAGAAGATGCTGAGGGCGAAAGATCCTTAATGATGAGGAAAGTTCTCTTAACGCCAGAGAAGGAGGCAGAGAACCCAACCCAAAGAAACAGTCTGTTTCAGACTACTTGTAAAACCAAAGATAGGGTATGCAAGGTCATCATGGATAGCGGTAGCACAGACAATCTCGTATATACAGATATGGTAGAAAATATGGAGCTAGAAACTATTGACATCCAAGCCCATACCGAGTTTCATGGCTACAAAAAGGACATCAGGTAAATGTCACTAAACAATGTTTGGTTGAATTTAAAATAGGAGGATATAAGGATGAAATATTATGCGATGTCATTCCCATGGATGTTTGTCATCTATTGCTGGGTAGACCATGGAAATATGACAGAAACGTGATTCATGATGGGAGAAAGAAGATGTACACCCTGGAGAAGAATGGGAGGACACACATGTTGTTGCCGATTAAGAACCAAGAAGTCAAAATGGAGACCAAAAACACTGTACTTATCATGAGTGGGAAGGAACTTCTTAATGAGGTTAAGAAGAAGGAGGACACATGATTTATTGTGGTTAGGAAGCCCATAATTGTTTTAACCAGTATGAGGATAGATGATTTACTAGAAGAAATCCAGAAATTGCTGGGAGAGTTTGTTGATATAGTAGTGGACGAACTACCTTGTTCGTTGCCACCAATTAGGAGTATAAGCCATCATATCGACCTTATACCTGTAGGCATTTTACCAAACAAATCAGCGTACATGTTGACGCTGCAGGAAGATGGAGAAGTCAAGAGACAGGTCCGGGACTTAATGGACAAAGGATTGATTCGAGAGAGCTTGAGTCCATGCGTTGTTCTGACAGTTCTCAGCCCAAAGAAAGATGGAGGCTGGAGAATGTGTACAAACTCAAGGGAAATCAACAAGATTACCATCAGATATAGATTTCCATTGCCAAGGATGGACGAATTGATGGATTGCTTGAGTGGAGCAAAGTCTTTTTCAAAGATTGATTTAAAAAGTGGATATCATCAAATTCGAATGAGAGAAGGTGATTAATGGAAGACAACATTCAAGACAAATGAAGGGCTATATGAATGGATTTTCATGCCATTTGGCTTAACAAATGTGCCCAGTAATTTCATGAGATTGATGAACGAAGTCCTGAAGGATTTCATAGAGAAATTCGTCATTGTATATCTTGATGATATATTAATTTTCAGCAGGACAGAAGCTGAACACTTAAAGCATTTAGCTGCAATGATGAGCAGGTTACAACAAGAGAAATTGTTGATTAATATGAAGAAATTGTCATTCATGAGGACATAACTCATTTATTTGGGTTTTGTTATATCAGCAAATGAACTGAAGATGGATCCGGAGAAGATAGAGGTGATTAAGAATTGGCCATCGCCGAAAAGCGTATTTGAAGTTCGAAGCTTCCATGGTTTGGCAAGTTTCTACAAGAAATTCATCTGGAATTTCAGTGGAATCAGTGCACCAATGATGGATATGGTGAAGAAAAGATATAAATATTTTCACTAGACAGAAGAAGTAGAGAAAAGCTTCAATCTGCTGAAGAAGAAGATCACTGAGCAACCGATTCTGGTTTTGCCAGATTTCAGCAAGACATTCTAGGTCAGATGTGATGCGAGTGAGTTTGCAATTGGAGCGGTCTTGAGCCAAGACGATAGGTTGATCACATATTTTAGTGAAAAACTAAATGATGCAAAGATTAAATACTCCACATATGACAAAGAGTTCCATGCAATCATACAAGCACTGAAGAAGTGGAGACACTATTTGGTTCCCAAGGAGTTTGTTTTGTACAACAATAATCATGCTTTACAATTCGTGACTCGACAAGATAAATTGAACCAAAAACATGCTAAATGGGTTGAATACATGCATAATTTTACTTTTTTGATTAAGCATATTTTTGGAACTACTAACAAAGTTGTTGATTCTTTGAGCAGGAAATGTTTTCTTATGCAGGAATTCAGAGTCAAGACTTTGGGTTTTGATAACCTCAAAGAGATGTATAGGGATGATCCAGATTTTAAGGAGGCATATGAGGCATCTGAGAATCCAATTCTCAGGGAAAAAATCCAATGGACTGGGTATATTATCCAAGATGGGTTATTATTCAGGGGCAATCAACTATGTATTCCACAATGCTCCATGAGGGAGAATTTGCTGAAGGAAAAACATAGTGGAGGATTGGCCGGACACTTTGGTCATGAAAAAAAGTTCTCAAAGCTGAATGGATCATATTTTTGGCCAGGGATGAGAACAGATGTTAAGAAATTTGTGGACACATGTAGAATTTGTTAGCACATGAAAGGAAAGAGGCAAAACACAGGGTTGTACCAGCCATTACCCATACCTGAGAGGTTGTGGGATGCAGTGAGCATGGATTTTGTATTGGGACTACCAAGGACACAAAGAGGATGTGATTCGATCTTTGTGGTAGTTGAATGATTTTCATAGATGGCACATTTCATACTATGCCAGAAAACTAGCGACGCAACTCATATTGCGAACTTGTTTTTCAAGGAAGTTGTCAGACTTAACAGCTTGCCAAAAAGTATTGTTTCAGATCGGGATACCAAGTTTGTAGGACATTTTTGGAGGACCTTATGGAAGAAGCTGGGGACAAATTTGTCTTTTAGCTTAGTATATCACCCTCAGAAAGATGGAAAGACAGAGGTCATAAATAGGAGCTTGGGAGATTTACTGAGGAGCTTAGTGACTGAACACCACAGTCAATGGGATCACATTCTGCCATAGGAGGAATTTGCTTACAATGATTTACTTAATAGAAGCACAAGCCAGAGTCCATTCCAGATTGTATATGGAATGCATCCAAGGGGAGTTTCTATATTGAAAGATTCATAACAAAATGAATTCAGAAGTGCTAGTGCAAAGAACTTTGCAGAAGCAATGAAAGAGCTTCACAGTTGAGTTAAGGAGCAATTACAGAATTCAAGTCAAGAATATAAGCAGAGAGTAGATCAACACAGGCAAGAAATTCAATTTGAAGTTGGTGATCTAATTCCTGCACATCTGAGGAAGGAGAGGCTCCCAAGGGGAATGTATAATAAGCTGAAGATGAAAAAGATTGGACCGTGCAAGGTCATGAAGAAATTTGGGGCAAACGCATATGAGATTGAATTATCCGATGGGATCAGAATCTCACCGATATTCAACGTTGCGGATTTGTACCCTTACAGAGCTGAAGAGGTAGGAGAAGAGGGTGAACAGAAAGAGGTTCAGTGGACAAAACAAATGCATGTAGCTGAAAAGCCACAGATGGAAAGAATAATTGACAAGAGGGTTAGCAGAAAGACCAGGAGGAAGGAGTATTTTGAATACTTGGTCAAATAGAAGGGACATCCAGTTGAAGATGCCAGTTGGGAGGATGAAGCGGCAATTCATAAGCATGGGAAGACCATGCAAGATCTCATGAACAAGAGTTCATGAAAATTTTCAGGCAAGGGAGTATGATGCAAGAGCATCATAAGTAGCCGAGCGAGCATGAAGGTGGAAGACAACTAGAAAGCACAACACACATTTTGCACATTTTGAAATGTTTTGAAAAAAAAGATATTAAAAATTAATGAGCAGATATTAATGTGGTAGTTGAAGGAAGCGTAACTACACATTGTAAACAGATCTGGAGCGATTTTCTCTGATCAGTTGGATGTATTAGACATTAAGTCTGTTTAAATGAAAGTAGGTAGCTTTGAATTAATAGATTAGATAGTTTTAGAAGCATAGGAGGGAAAACGAATATAGACACCCTCCCTATTGTATTATTGTATCAAGAAACCATTTTTGATCATTCAAATTTCATAAGATATTGAGATGTAGCAGAGGGATGTAGAGAGAAAACCCATGTACAGGAGCATTTGAGTTAATATATATATACTTTGACTCAATTTTCATGGTGTTATGATGCTTACTGTTTACATTTGCTGAATGGTATGCTTATAGTTGTTTTATTTCTCTGTTTATGCATTTGTTTCAATGCTGTGTTGAGTGTGTGATTTCATGTTAAGTATATGAAGTCTGATAGAGGAGAATAATGAGTTTCAATTGTTTCGCATCCTGAGAGTTCCTACAAGGAGTGCAGTGAGACATCCGCAAGGTGTGTGCAGGCTATATGAAGCCTTAGACTTATCAGCTAAGGTGAAGGTTGAAGGACCACTGTTGCAAAGAGTGCACAGGGACGAAGACTCAAATAACCAAAGGGTATTTGAGAGTTTTCCGCAAGGAGTGCGAGCAGGAACCCTTTTGGAAGGCTTGAGTTGTAGGTTAAAGATTAGGAGAGACAACGCCTTTGAAGTATTCAAAGGGAGACTGAGATTGAGACCGCCACATAGAAGTTAATTTTAGAAGGGAGAACACTCAGTCGTTGGGAATAAGTAATTGAGGAGTGAATCGGGCAGTCCGAATTCTCTGTGGAGAACTCGTGAAGTCACGAGCACCATAGGATCCAGTGAAGCTGCAAGGTGGTTAGAGACTGGTGAAACCCATCACCCAGGATTCGAGGATCAATATGAGTCGTTGATCTCACCTCAACCCATATCGTTGGATCATTTCGCAAATTCGGGGTTCGTAAGTTTGGAGAACAGAACAATTCCTCAGTTTCGCGAAGTCTTGAGTTGCGAGGGGCAGGGAAGGAGATCCAGACCATTGGATCCAAACCATGGGGAAACCATTGGATCAGAACTTCCATGGAGTATCGCGTATCGGAGGTTTGGGGAGTTGAAATAATTTCTTTTCGACCACGAAGGCGCAAAGTGTCAAGCACCGAGGGTTCGGACGAACACGTAGCACACCCAATAGGTGGGGTCACGTAGTTGACAGGTGGCGTAACAACAAGTGCCTAGAGAAAAGTGGAAGTGGGGACAGGTGGTGGACACACGTCACTGGGAAGGAGTCAACCCATTGTTGACTTATCGCGTCTCAGGGATTTGCAAAGGAGGAGCACGAGGGCTCAACACTCCAACTCGCGAAGTTGCGAGTTGCAAGTGGTGCTAGAGTTAGGCCCTAGCTAGTGGTCGCTTGTAGAGGCATTAGCGAGGAAGGAGCCATACCCGATCGCATCTCAAGTATAGAAGGTTTGGGGAAAGAGGATTTGAGGTCATCGACTCATGAACTCGCAAGTTGCAAAAGGAACTTGCGCTAAGGCCCGGTCGTGGTCGCAAGGAGATGTAAGGCTCACGCCTAGCATTAAGTTACACAAGGAGGGTGTTTACGAAGGACCTGTGGATCAGATTCGTGAGGTTCTAATAGGGACCTGAGAGAGCCGCTTCCGCTCGAGGAGAATTTAGAACGATCCTGAACGGATCTCGACCAGAGGGTCGATGGTCTGCGACACATTGCAATACCATAGTATGCATACCAATGGTATGCATACTTGAGAATCTGTAAGACAAGTACCACTAAAACCATAAGACAAATAAAACCATAAAAATAACCTATAAATATAACCCCTCTCATGGATGATACACAATTCATTTCATGTAAAAGTGATGGCTTACTTGAGAATCAAGATAGTGTGAGAGAGACAACTTGAAATAGTTGCAATCATCAACAAGTCAATATACACATTGTGCAGGTAATGAAACTGTATCATAGATATCAAATTTGGAAATTCATTATTATCTTTTTCAAGTTTTACATTTTGAATACCACATGATCGATTATCTATAAGGTGTACTATACTAGCATGCAACGACATAAAATTAGTTGATCTACATCAATCTATTTATCAGAGACACATAATTTACTTTTCTAGATAGAATTTTGGTAGCATTACTTTCTAGATAGAATTTTGGTAGCATATCATTATTGAATGAATGTTATTAATAATTGATAGGTTGAACAAAATTTACATATATCCACTACACAATCTAAACAAACATTTGCATTAATGAGTCTTTCACTAGTCTTTTTAGCATTTATGAAGGGTTACACATAAATCAAATGATTTTATATATGTCATGCATAGATGGAGGCAAATATTGTGTGTTCCCTAAAAAATAACATTGATCTCAAATGTGTGTTCCCATAAGCTATTCCTTAATGCATAATGCAAGCATTTATAATCGCTAAATAGAAACAAATCAAGGGATTTATACAAATAAAATTCATACACTTTGTAATTCAAACACTTTGAAATTCATATATTCAAAAACATCAAATGTAGAAACAACGAGATTCATAAAAAGCGTGCCATGATATATCTATCTATATATCTATCTATCTATCTATCTATCTATCTATCTATCTATCTATCTATATATATATATATATATATATATATATATATATACACACACACACACTCAACATCGTCTAAATTGTACATTGTTTACAAAATGGCAACTCGTGCCCAGTATACAAGTGCCCTAACATAAAAAAAAACATCTATTTGTATCCTAGATACGATATGGTAGTAGTTGTTCAATCATTGAACATTGCCACCCTTGCCACCCTTATGAGCATCATGTAAATCTATTTTTCTTCTCTTGCTCGACGATGCACCTCAAGAGGTTCTAGGCCTGGGTGTGCTTCGACAACTCGTTGGAAAGATATTGTCGAGAAGATTCATTTTTGGGGCTCAATCAGAGCCTTTAGCTATCATTGAGGTGCTCAAACCCAAAAAAAACTCATTTAGGCACTCAAAATGGCCCTGAAAGTTTAGGAACCAAAAAATGCTAAAAATAGTAAATTGCTAGAAGACTGTTTTGAGCTAGTTGGAATAGGTGGGTCTCCACCGATATCCACTTGGATCAGGGGGTTAGGCCTTCACCTAAGGGGACGTGGACCTAACTAGGGGTCACGCCTGGCCTACTCTCGATCCTGTGTAGACCCTCGACTCACCCCTTGGAATTCACTAAAGTCAAAGTAGTTGACATGTTTACCCATAATAAAATCAACCCATAATTTCCTCAGAAAATATAATGGCATATCCCTGCTATTCTAGGGAAATTTATCAAAAAACATGTACCACTTATCCATCCAGTTTTGACTAATCTGGGGATGGATGCACCAATCAATGGATATGCATTTCCTGATCAATGGTAGTTCTTGTCCATTTCTAGGATCCCTAAAAATAGACAATATTTGTTGTTTTGAAATGCCCATTTCTTTGATTTGGTTTATGTCCAAACCAATGGTATAATACTTGTACATTCTTTCCCTATAGTCAGATATAGATTTCAATTTCCCTTGGGTACTTGCAATGGACTGCACAATGATGTCTAAAGAAGTGGCCAAGGAGACTCTGCTAGGTTCTCTAGTCTCCCTTAACTATTCCTCAAGGTTTCTTAATATCACCAACCCCTCATAAATTTTACTGTTTACATTGTGTGGTGGTGGTGGTGGGTTGGGGTTTTGATTTTCTTGGTTTTCTTGTGAGGGGTTTAAATTTTCTTGGGGTTACATTGTATTGTATATGTTGCAATTCAACATCCATGGCATGTAAATTAGTTTCATTTTTTATTTAAAATACTAAATTACATTTTTTTTCAATTTAGATTACTGGGAGAAAAATATTAAATTAGAATGACTAAATTGGATTAAAGTTAAGATAAATGTAACATACTTGAACAAATGGTGGTAGTGGCAGTGGAAATATCCTCCCTTTCTTCCTCCTCTCTTCACACTATTTGCCCAATGAGAAACACATGCGCGATTTTGTGCCCAATATGCACAAAAATCGCTCTCAGGCCATTTTTAAAAAACACCAGTAAGAATGCACACACAATCTTAAGAGTGTGCACACGTTGTTAAGAGCATGCATGCACTCTTACTCAACCTACTTTGATCACCACTTTGAAGAAGCGGATCATGTGCTCCTTTCTCTCCAACCCTATAAGAAAACATCTCTCAAGGAGAAGAGCCACCAAAAATTTGCACCTAAGTTTAATGGACCACCTCCAATATTCAAACATATTGGACAAGTTGCCTACGAATTATCTCTATCAGCCCACTTCAAGATCCACCGTGTATTTTATGTGTCATGCTTGAAGACAGAGGTAGGACCAAATTGCATAGTTCAAGACATCCTCCTAGAACTAGATGGAGAGGGTTATATTTGGTTGTAGCATTGCGTAGTTTTAGACAAAATAATGAGTTGTCAATGCCATCGCATTATCTAGAAAGTCTTGATCTAGTGGAAGGATACACAATGCAAAGATGCCACTTGGAAACCATTTGTGATCCTACAACAATTTCCATATCTCTAGCCTTGAAGATAAATATACTTTTTATTGGAGAGGGCATGTTAGGGTTCGACCCTATGCCCCTAGTTAAGGGAATAGGTTGTTAATTAATCTGTAATTGCAATTTGTATTAAATAAGGATCACTAAATCATTAAAGTGTGTGATCAATAATGTTAGGGCCTCATTAAAGAAGGTCCACTAGTTATTTGTTGTAGCCTCACTAATGAAGGTCTAGTAGGTGGTTAGGGTTTGGAATTGACACAAATTATTTATAGAGGCAGAATCTATGAAATTGGATGCTAAGTGTTTAATATTGTTTTGAAGTTCTAATAAATTGGAGGTGGCCCCCTCAAAGAGGCAAGAAAACATTGCCTCCTATTCATAATATCAATAAAGGTTTTCCTATTGTTGTAGCTTCAATACTTTGGTTTTGTTTTATTTACGTTTTAAAGTTGCATCTGTGTTAATATTGCTCTGAATTCTTTATCTTTCAAGAATCCAAGTACAACACAATATAGATCCCAATAAAAGTCAATGAATAATATTATTTTATTAAATTGGTCTGATTTTTAGAAGGTATTTAAAAAGAAAAAAAAGAATAATATAAAGTAAATAAATGTATATAAAAAAAAGAAGTAGTAAACCTAGTTGAAACCATCATAAATTCCTTTATGGGGTGAAATGTTGTGACAACGATGGAGGTAAAACACCCAATACTCGATTCCGTTGGAAAAAATTAAATTCATTCCATTACACATCATTCACAAACATAATGCCTTAAAAAGGTGTTCGTTCAAGCTTTGGTCGATTGCTTGAGCCTTTTGAAAATAAAAATAACATTTTAAATTGACAATATTTGGACATCTTTATTATATGCGTCAATCAAAAATATATTTACAAGTTCTATGTAAAATCTGATATTCCCGCTGTAGTTTGAGACTATACAGGGCCCAAACCTCCTTCAAACCAAGGAGAATTTGATGTCTATATTTGTTGAAAACCTCTAACTCCAACACATAGGTATCTTTTTATCTAGTGATTTCCTTACTGCAAATAAACTCACAAAACAAAAATACACTGCTAAAATATTCAACTCAATAAATCTAGCGGAAGAAAAAACTCGAAACCAAATCATGCACACATAAAATCCAATATTTTTGGGTAGATACCCTTGGAAAAACCTTGGAGGGAAAACCAGTGCTAAGAATGATTTTATTATGCTGAAATCAGGGCTCCCATAATAAGGATAATAGCCCACTGAGACAAATACAACTATAGAAAAACTTGGCAAAGTCTGATCTATTGTACGACCCAGATCTGCACACTTTTTTAGATGTACGCACCTGTCCTTAAGTGCTCCCACATATACACACATGTCTCCATTGACACCCATGTACATGTACGGAAATCCTGTACGGAAAACTTCGTATAATGCAACTCTTCTTTGTGGCTTCTCTTAACTGAAACCCACTTGCAACAACCTCTGTTTTCTTTCTCCTTGACCTGAACTCTAGATGGAAGTCCTTCTCCACCTATCCAAGATCTCCTTGAATCACATTCCTTCATGATCCAACCCTCTCAGTGTCAACTCTCTCAACATAAGTATCTGTCAAGTGTCTTCCTCCTTGACCCCAGCCTTGCTTTTATAATCTTGAGTTATAATCTAACTCTAATATCCAAAATGATTGACAATTGAGATCAATTCTCACCTCACTTGAGATCAATGGCTAAGATTACATGCTAATTAATTTTAACATTTCCTTAAATAACTCAATAAATAAATTAATTAGTTAATAAAAGAAATTTGCTTTAATAATTCCTTTAATTAAAGGAAATTCAAGGATAGAAGGATTTGGACAATTTCCACACGCTAGACACCAAGCCTATGCGGAAATACCTATTTGATGCTACCACTAGCATCAATGATCCCTCTTAGCAAGGAAGGTTTTTCTCGAAGAGCCACCTGGAATTGGTTTTCCCTCCAACCCTGGCACAATGTCCTGCACATCATTCTACCCACTGACGTCCCACCAACCCTACTAGTTAGTTGCTTCCTGAAAAATGGAAGACTCTGAATCAATGATGCTACTCATTAGTGCCCTGAAGTTTAGAAACTTATCTAGAGGTATTCTCTCCCTCATTGTACTCTTAAAATCCTTCTGCTCCCTAGCATCCATCAATGTCATCTCGTACCAACTCATTCTATAGACAAGACTAGAAGGGGATAACTCCCTCTTCCCATCTGAAGGTTTACTCCCTACATTGGAAGTTTGTGAACTCCTCTCATCCTTTGTATGTTCACCCTTCAGAGCCTCATGCTCTGCATCCTTTTTCATTGACATTGATCCAATCCAAGATCTCCTCATATCCTCTTATAGGATGGCCCTGTAACCTGTAAACTCAACCCTCTCTGACACCAATGATGATTGTTGTGTCAGGGCTAGCTCCCTTTAAACATATGGGTACTTTTCCTCTCTGAAAAGTCATGGAAAAACACCTATCCTCCAAAACTGAAACTGAGAGATTTTTTTTTTCTAGTTTTGGTACATACAACACAGTTTTCACCTCTAGAAACCCTCCTAAATTGAGTTGGAACCTGATTGTCCCAACTCCTTCTACACCATACTTGGCATGAGTGCCAAGCTCCACATGTTTATCATAGTCTGTCTCTAACCATCTGGTGAACAAATCATGTGTCCCCGTCATATGATGAGAAGCACCATTGTCCAAGTACCAAGCACTCCTTGAGTTGGTGTTGGTAGAGAGGCATGAGAACATTCAAAATTATTTCTCAAACTTCACTACAAAATCATCTAGATGTGTCTTTGTTGATGTTTTTTTCTGTGTATTCCCTTGCCCTTTCTTCTTCAGACATTGTGATACATAGTGCCCATCCTTTTGGCACAAGAAGCACTTGATTTTACTCAAGTACTTCTTCTTCCCTGACTATGAGGTTGAATCCTCGATGTTACCCTTGGAGCCCTTTCCTTTGCTCTTTCTTGTCTTACTGACAAGGGCCAGATTCTCCTCCTCTTCATCTCCCTTCTTGCCTGCTTTAGTCTCCTCCCAATTTTCTTCATGGATACAATCATCCTAAAGCCTCTACCAATATGGGATATTTTCTCGAGCGTAAACTCCTTTGACAAATGGTTCCCAAGACTTGGGAAGACCATTCAATGTCACATTCACGAGCTCTGTGTCCTCTATTTTCTCCCCTGTGTTTACAATTTGATCACACACCTGTGTGATCCTCATGAGGTAGTTGGTAACATTATCATATCTATACATCTATATCATTCTGATTTTGATTCTTAAGACCATATTCATATTCATGTTCTTTCTCTAGAATAAACTTACCAAGGAATCAAACATCTCTTTGACATCTTCTTCTTAAATAGGTGAGGAATTAGATGATCCTTCACCGAATCCAAGATGACCCTCTCTACTTTGGTCTCCTTCTTGTTGTGAGCTTCCAAATATGTCGGATCTGTTGGTGGAGCAACTAATTTGTCCACTAACTCCCAAAGGTCATACTCCTTCAACACCAAAATTACTCTTTCTTTCTAAGATAGTAAGTTGGATGATCCATCCAATCTGTTTTCAAATCTCTATGGTGTTGATGCCATCTCTAAGACTTGATAAGCTACCCTGAAAATAACTTACTGCTAGAGACTACCCCTATATTGACCTAGATAAACATGTGCATGCTTGTCACAATACAACCCCATGTATGTACGTGCCCTCCCTTAAGGAAGGATGCATATGTACACATATGTTCTTATTTCATCCCACGTATACATGACTCTCTCCACTGATGTCCATGTATGTGCGCACATGTTCCTTCTTGCGAACTGCGTACAACTCTGTAAACCTGCAAAACCCTAGTTCTACCTCAACACAATTGTTTCCCTGAAATTGTCCTTCAATTTTTTCCTGTTGGTTATGGATCTCCTAAGATCTCCTGCAAATATGATAGATATGCTATCAATTGCTATGGATATAAGATCTTGATTCCCTTCAAATATTGCACTATGATACCATGTTGAAAACCTCTTACTCCATCACCTAGTTATCTTGTTATCTAATGATTTCCTTACTACAAATCAGATTAGCAACTCACAAAACAAAAATACATTGTTGAAATATTCAACTCAATAAATATAGCAGAAACAAAAGATAGAAACCAAATCATGCACACATAAACACCAATATTTTTAGGTAGATACCATTGGAAAAACCCTGGAGGGAAAACCAGTGCTGAGAATGATTTTATTATGCTATAATAAGGGCTCCTGTAATAGGTATACTGGGCCACTAAGAGAAATGCAATTGCAGACAATTCTGGCTAAGTGTGATTTGATCTATGACCCAGATCTACACACTTTTTGAGATGTATGTGCCTCTCCTTAAGAATGTTTGTGTATGCACATCTGTCTTCATTGGCGCCCAGATACATATATAGAAATCCTATACGAAATACTTTGTATGTCACAACTCTTCCATTTGGCTTTGCTTGACTAAAACCCACTTGCGACAACCTCTGTTCTCTCTTCTCCTTGACCTGGTCTCTAGATGGAATTCCTTCTCCACCTATCCAAGATCTCCTTAAATCACAATCCTTTGTGATCCAACCCTCTATGTTTCAACTCTCTAAACACAAGTATATGTCAACTGTCTTCCTCCTTCACCCTAGCCTTGCTTTTATAATATTGAGTTATAATCTAACCCTAATCTCCAAAGTTATTGACTATTGAGATTACTTCTCACCTCACTTGAGATCAATGGCTAAGATTACATGTTAATTACTTTTAGCATTTCCTTAAATAACTGAATTAATCAAATAATTAATTAATAAATGCAATTTATTTTAATAATTCCTTTAATTAAATTAAATTCAAGGATAGAAGGCTTTGGACGATTTCCACATGCTAAACACCAAGCCTATGCGGAAATACTTTTCTGATGTTACCACTAGCATCAACAATATTCAATCATACTAGTAAACTTAGTTTAAGGGATTGACTCAATGAGTTATCACCAATATCACTTAACATTTGACTAATTTCATATTAACAAATCCATAGATTACATCACCTTAGATTAAAATACACTAAGTTGCATTAATGATAGAGTTTTAGCATGACAGTGGTGATTGTTCTATGGGTGACGACCCTTGGATCTGCTAATCTGGTTTATATTGACTATGAAATGAAGATAGCAATAATAGGGGAGAAAACATAGAGATATTGCAAAGAGCACATTAATATATTGAAACTCAAACTCCATAAATGAATGAAATAATGAAACCATTGCAATATACAAAGCAATACAAAATAGCTAGAATGGTGGTAGCTTATCTTTGAAAAGATATTTTTCGGCTACACTCATTCATGAAATTCCCATTACAAAACACTGAAACTACCTTTTAACACAAACTCTAAAACTTTAATTGGAAAAATCGTTAAGAACCAAAACCCTAACCCTAGGAGATGAGGTGGAAAAATAATGCAAGCATTGAAGAGCCTAGTTGATATGTTAACTTTCATGGGCCACAAATTTCACATAGGACATATTGTTGGGGAATTTCTTAGACTATTACAAAGATTATTATGAGCTCCATGTGTTTGGTTTTCACCCTAGTAATCATATATTTGGGCCATGTAAATTGCCGAAAACACTTGCGAAAGTGACTAAAAAATGCATTGAAAGTTTAGGACCTATAAAACTATTGTAGAATTGTTGAGGTGTAGGACCATTTCTGAGTCAATGGTAGATGTGAGTGACCAAATGGATCAATGATCCTCCTTTAGGAAGTAATAGTCTCCATCATATCAATTTCCTCTATTAGATGGAAAAACTTTTATTCAATCTTACTCTTGGTGAACCACTTACTCTAGTGAAGAAGATACCCTACTTTAACAACCTGATAGACTTGTATGTTTAGTTGGCAGATGCCCTTCATCCTGATATCCATGATCCAAGGCCTCATTGATTGACAAACACATCATTCTGGTAGTAGTTGTTGTCGTCCTCCATGAAGGTGGATGTAAAATCCAAGATGGAGGAAGATGCCATGAGATGCAAAGTAATAAAGAAGAAATGAAAAGATTGGGAATGTGCACCTAATTAACTCAACATTTTTCAATCAATGTGGGATTAATTTTTTTCATAGATATGTATTTATGTTATAGAAACCATTGCAAGATGCATAAAGTTTAGGCATATCCAACTTAGTAATATATATTTTTATAGTAAGACATGTGAAAAGGGCACTGTGGAGTATCGCTAGTGATATTTTTTTCTTTTTTTGCATAGAGTGAGTGGGGAAAAATGAAAAACAAGGACATTCACACATCGCTAATCAATCATTATGTTATTCATAACAATATGCAAAATAGTGTGTATTTAATGAAATAATCTACATCATAGGTTTAAACATGATTATCGACTTGACAAGAACCTTCCAAAGTTCTTGTCATTGTCTTTATTGGCATAAGGATCATGGCATATTGAAGCCTATATGTTGTTGTGGTCCACATTTGTCAACCAATGTGGGATTAATTTTTTGTATAGATATGTTTTTATGTTATAGAAACCATTGCAAGATGCATGTATTTTAGGCATATCCAACTTAGTAATATATATTTTTATAGTAATACATGTGAAAAGGGCACCGTGGAGTATCGCTAGTGATGTTTTTTTTTTCATAGAGTGAGTGGGGAAGAATGAAAAACAAGGACATTCACACACCGCTAATCAATCATTATGTTATTCATAATAATATGAAAAATAGTGTGTATTTAATGAAATAAACTACATTATAGGTTTAAACATGATTATCGACTTGACAAGAACCCTCCAAAGTTCTTTTTTTAGAAGTCGTATTTAGTAGTTGTTTTTACCTCTATTGCAAAATGTGTTTCTTCCATTGTTACCATATTTTTAGTCTCTATTATTTCAAAGACGATTCTTTTTCCTTTAGTTTCAATAAGACATGAACCACATTCATTTTCCTTTGGTTTTGATCGTAGTTTTGTTTTACCATTAATCATGTAAACAATGTCGTTTAATGACATAAACCACATGACATGTTTAATCTTATTCCTTTTCTTTTGGTTTTAACAAGACTTTAATTATGCAAAACAATGCACATTTAATAAAATAAGCAACATCATAAGATTAACCTTTTCTATTTCAAATGATGATTTTTTCTTTTTGGTTTTAATAAGACCTTTTGTTTTATTAGTCATTATGTGAAGCATTGAATGATATTGACCACATTCATTTTTTGGATATTTTTTTTTTCCTTTGGTTTTGACAAGAATTTTATTTCATTACTCAATAATGAAAAATAATGAATTCAATGTCCTAAATCTATATGGGGGTTTAATCTCTTTCCATAAGGGTTTAGTTTCTTTTATTCAAATAGTGATTATTTTTCCTTTGGTTTGACAAGGCTTGTTTTACTAGTTTATAATAACATAAACCACATTGATTTGTTTAGTCTCTTTTATTTCAAAGGATGATTAATTTTGCTTTGATTTTGACAATAACTTTTATTCTACTAGTCATTATGTAACACATTTGACATTGATTGATATATAAGAAAAAATAAAAAGTTATCTTATCTTTAAGAAGATGGATATAGGGTTAGAATTTCATATTTACGTGTGCTTATAAAATGAAATTTTGATAATGGTTACTTACAAAGTTTAAATAACTTAACCATTTTTATTATCCCACAAAGCTATTGATAAATTTGTATTCTTCTAATCATTATGTAACTTGACATTGATTGATATATAAGAAAAAAGAAAATATTATGTTAGCTTTAAGAAGATGGATATATAATTAGACTTTCATATCCACCTGTGCTTATAAAATGAAATTTTGATGATGGTTACTCATGAAGTTAAAAGAACTCAATCATTTTAGTCAACCCACCAAGATATTTAATATCATTTAATTATTTGTTAAATTGAATTAAAAAATAAAAAAATTTAATGCATACGAATGGTTGTTGGAAGATAGAACTGCATGGCAATTTCCTCCCTATTCACATTTCATTTCTTGTGTATCACTATTGACCACATACTATGTGACACATCACTGACATCACATGTTTTTCCTCTTTTATATGAAAACAATATTAATTTTCCTTTTAAAAAAATATTTCTTCTTTGGTTTGGACAAGACACTTTGTTCTACAGGATCATTATAGAAAACAATCACCATTGAACTTAGATAAAAATTTACCACACCTAAAATATATTTCATTTAAGAAAAAAGGGAATTCTTTAGTATTGTTGTCATAGTTTTTTCTCTTAAACTCCATTTTGGGTCCTCTTTATGCCATAAGAAATATCTTGAAAAGATCTACAACTTTATTGTTATACTTTTTTCATGATCCTTCATGGACTTTTCTATAGTGTGCATTTTACTGGTATAAGTGGAAAATAATATTTCCAAAGATGCTTTTCCACATGGCACTGTATTATGCATGCCATGGAAAATACTTGAGAAATCATAAAAAACATATAACATAAAAGCTGTAGATATTTTTTAGTCCCTTCTTCTAGTATAAATAGTGCCCAAAATGGATTTCAAGATCCAAAGTTATGGCAAAAATTCCAAAAGGTTCCCATATTTTCTAAATATGATACAATTTGGGTGTGATAATTTCTTATAAAAAATTGTTAGGCTATATTTAAGTCATTGGATGTCATAAGTGTGGTATAAAATGAGTTTGTCGAAGGTTTATGAAAATAATGGATTTGTTCTTGGTATAAAGAACACTTTCTAAACTTGGCATATAGCTATTGTTACCTCAATACTTGTAGTACTAACCTCAAATGATGATCATGTTCTTCCTTGGACTTAAAATAGATAAGTATGTCATCCAAGAACAAAATAAAAACTTATCTAGATACTTTTTGAATATGCCATTCATTAAGCACATAAAGACAACTGGTGCATTGGTCAGTCTAAATTGCACCACTAAAAATTCATAATGTCCATACCTATTTCTAAATGTTGTTTTATTGATGTCTTATTCCTTGATCCTTACCTGATGGTATCCCGATCTCAATTCTATATTTGAAAATATATTTTCCCCTCTTAGTTGATCAAAGAGGTCATCAATTCTGGGTAGAAGGTATTTGTTCTTCATGGTGGCTTTATTCAGCTATCTAAAGTCAATATACAACCTCAATATTCCATCCTTCTTTTTGACAAAGAGTATTGGTTCTTCCCAAGGTGAAACACTTGGGCGTATGTACCCTTTCTTCAACAATTCTTCCAGATGCATTTGTAATTCTTTTAACTATGGTGTACTCATTTTGTAAGGGTTTTTTGATAATCGGGTAGTTCTTAGTACTAATCAATAGAGAAACATATCTCCCTCTTGGGTGGCAATCCTGGTATTTCTTGGAATATATCTTCAGACTCTTATAATACCAAAAAATATTCAAGTCTTGGCCCTTTTGTCTTTTCTGGATCCTCCACATGAGTTGCATATAGTTGACATCCTTTCCTGAAGCATATCTTCAGTTGTAAAGTTGAAATTTCACTTGTAAAAAAGGGTCTCAATATTTCTTTCACAATGCTCTACTTCCCTTCTTCATCAAGGCATGTACATGTCATGTCATGACAATTTGTAATATACCAGATATAAAAAGTATGTAGAATAGAAATAAAATGCTAGAAATGGTAGAATAACAACTAGAACAATCACCACAATAGAACTGAAATGATATTAGAATAACAACAGAAATAACACTTTGATTCTAAAAGCAATGTTCACGGGCCTCTTCGAGGGGGCAACCTCTACTTGAGCAGAGCTCTATTACAATAATATCCAACCTAGGGTTCTCATACCCTTGAATCCTATTTATACTAAATATGTCTATCAAAAGAAGCATCTAGAGGAAGATCCTTCTAGAAGCAGAAGCTTCTATTAGGTCTTCTTACATCCACCTTATTCTATTTTATTGAAATGCCTTATTAATATTGACCTTTATTACATCCAAATATATTGTTCTACCTATGTGTGGGTTATGACCCTAACATGTTCACCCCCTTAAAAGAAACCTTGTCCTCAAGGCTTGAGATGTGGAAATTGTTGCAGAATGGTAGCTGGTTCCCAAGTGGCATCCGCTGGAGTTGTATCTTTCCACTGGACTAGTACTTCCTTGATGGTTCTTTGACGCAGGCGATGCTCACGCTGGTCCAAAATTTCTTGTGGCTATAGCCAAATGGATCCTTCTTCAACTAACTCGGGAAGGTTGGTTTGAATTTGTCACTTAGCTCCAATCACCTTCTTTAAGAATGAAACATGAAAAATAGGATGTAGCTTCGAATCACTGGGCAAAGCTAATTGATAGGATACTTGTCCCACACGCTTGAGAATGGTATAGGGACCATAAAATTTGGGTGCAAGCTTCCGGCAATGCTTAGCCTCGAGGGAAGTTTTCTTGTAAGGTTGCAGTTGAAGAAACACCCGATCCCCTTCTGCAAATTGACGTTCAAAGCAACCTTGATCTGCTTGTTTCTTCATGCAATTCTGTGCCATGACCAAATTATCTTTAAGGGTATGAAGAATAGCCTCTCGAACTATAAGTGTTTGGTCAACTGCCTGGACCTTTGAGGCACCTGGTAAGTATGAGAGAACTGAAGGTGGATTTTGTTCATATACCGCTTCAAAAGGAGTCATGTGTGTAGCTGTATGGTATGAAGTGTTGTACCACCATTCAACTAGGGGTAACCATTGAGCCCAATGATTTTTATTTTCTAAGGTAAAACACCTCAAATATGTTTCCAAACACTTGTTGACAACTTGTGTTTGACCATCAATCTGGGGATGATAAGCTGTGCTGAGATGCAATTGGGTGCCTTGTATCAAGAAGAGTTCTTGCCAAAAATTGCTTGTGAAAGTTGGGTCACGATAAAAAACAATAGAGTGCGGCATGCCATGAATATTGAAGACCTGATCCATGAAAATTTGAGCCACCATGGATGCTGTAAACGGGTGTTGAAGAGCACATAAATGAGCATACTTGTAAAGGAGATCAACAACCACCATGATGACTGATTTATTTCCTGATTTGGGTAAGCCGGTAATAAAATCCATAGAGATATCCTTCCAAATAGCAGGTGGAATCAGAAGTGGTTGTAGTGTGCCCAGAGATTTGACTGTTTCTCCCTTGTTGTGTTGACACACAACACATTCAGTGAAAAAATTATGGATGTCCTGTTTCATACCATCCCAAAAGAAAGAACGTTTGACCCTGTCATAGGTTTTGGTGAACTCGGAGTGCCCCACTGTGGGTGTAGCATAAAGCTCAGAAAATACCGTGGATTTAATCTTTGAATGTTTACTTAAATAAAAATGAACTTTGTATCGAAGCTCATCATGGAGCCAAGAGTACCTTGGGGAAGTTGTAGCATTGGACTAGAATTGTTGGATCAGATGCGAACTTTTGGGATCTTGTAGCCATTCCCGGCGAACGGCTTGGAGCTAGTCTGGTACAATGAAGGTAAGAGAAAAAAGGGATCCTTCATCTTCATATTTTTGGGAAAGTGCATCCACAACCACATTGTCTTTTCCTTTCCTGTAAATGATCTCATAATCATATCCAAAGAGATTGGTCACCCATTTTTGTTGCCCCGGTGAGGAAATGAGTTGTTCCAGAAAATACTTGAGGCTTTGATGGTCTGTCTTAATTTGGAAATGTTTCCCCAAAAGATAAGGGTGCCACAGATCAACGACATACATAATAGCCAACATTTCCTTTTCATATATTGATTTGCCCAGATTTCTTTCAGATAGTTGCTTGCTAGTGAAGGCCAAGGGTCGACCCTCTTTCATAAGGACAACACCAATTCATTTCCCTTAGGCATCACATTCCAAAACAAAGGTCTTTGTGAAATTAGGAAGGGCCAAGAATGGAGTGGTGCACATGGCCATATTCAAGGTTTGAAATGCTTGAGAAGCAGCTGGAGTCCAAGTGAAAGAGTTATTTTTTAGGAGAGTAGTGACAGGTGTTGCAATCTTTCCATAATTCTTAACAAACTTGCGATAATACCCTGTTAAGCCCAGAAATCCACACAAGATTTTGAGAGTCTTTGAGTGAGGCCAGTCTTGCATAGCTTCAATCATTTTAGGATCCACCTTGACGCCATCCTTGCCAACCAGATGACCCAAGTATTCTACTTCTAAGGCGCCAAAAGCACATTTAGACTGTTTCAGGAAAAGTTGGTGCTAAGAGAGTAGATGGAGAACTCGATCCACATGAGCAAGATGGTATGTCCAAGTTCTTCTATAGATGAGGATATCATCAAAGAAAACTAAGACAAAATGATGGAGAAAAGGATGGAAGACAAGATTCATGAGGCTTTGGAAGGTGGAGGGGGCATTACACAAGCCAAAGGGCATGACCAAAAACTCATAGCAGCCCTCATGAGTTCTAAAGGTAGTCTTGGGAATGTCTACCTATTTCATACGTATCTGGTGGTAGCCCGAACAAAGGTTCAGTTTAGTAAAGAATTGGGCGCCACTCAATTCATCTAGGAGGTCATCAATGATAGGAATGGGAAATTTGTCTTTAATGGTAAGTATTTTGAGGGCACAAAAGTCAAGACACATTCACCAAGAACCTTCTTTATTTAGGGCCATGACCACAGGAGAAGAGTAGGGGCTCGTACTAGGGTAGATAATGCCTACATTAATGAGTTCTTAGACCATTTTCTCAATCTCATTTTTTTGGGAAAAGGGGTGACAATACGAACAGATATTGGGAGGAAGGCTTCCAGGTACAAGGGGAATGGAATGATCATGAACACCACAAGAAGGAGAGAGTCCTTGGGGAGTGGAAAAGACCATTTGATGTTTATAAAGGATTGCTTGGAGGTCTTGTAGCACCGAGGGTGTCTCTGTTGCTTGTATGGCATGGAGTTGGGCAATAACACCAAAATGACCTTTTTTGAGCAGCTTTTCCATGCAATGGGAACTAATAATCTCAGGTGAACCAACAATGATACCTTGGAATTTATATTGGTGTCCCTCCTGGTCGAATTGCATGGTTAATTCCTTAAAATCCATGAGAATGGGAGCCAAAGTTCTTAGCCAGTCTGGACCCAACAAAATTTCACAACCACCCATGTCGATAGCAAACATATGAGATTTCAGGTGGTAGTCACCAATTTGGAGATGCACATTTTCACAATGCCCTCCACATTTCATGGAACCACCATTGGCAATCATGATTTGGAAATTATTGATAACATGGATGTAGCACTGAGTTTCTTGGTCAATGCGGCGATGAATAAAATTATGGGTGCCTCCACTATCAACCAAAATGATGACCTTCCGATTTTTGATGTAACCAATGAGCTTGAGGGTTTGGGGAGCGGAGAAGCTAGTGAGAGCATTCAAGGAAATGACCAGTTCTACTTTGGGAGGGTCTGAGGGAGGGGTTATGTCAGTGGTTTCAGGTGATTCAGACACAAGGGGAGTTTCAACATCCTCTTTCGAAATATCCTCGGAGATGGCCATAAAAATATTTTGTTCCTTACACTTGTGGCCCGGGAAATATTTGTCATCACAATTATAACAAAGTCCTTTGAGTTGGCATTCAACCATTTCTTCCCTGGTCAATTTTTGGATCTTTAGTGGAGCAGAGGGAGTAGTGGGATTTACTAGTTTAGGGAGAGGAATAAAGGAGGGTTTTTGGTTTTGAGAAGATACAACATGTTGTGATTCTTTATCTCTTTTAGTAGTCTCCACCCAACTCTGAGGCTGAGCCATGAGGACATGGGCCCAAATCTCATCCTTGAGGCCACTGATAAAACACTCTTGGAAAAAGGCATCAGACATGCCCTCTATCTGAAAAGCCAGGTGCTCAAAGGCAGCTATAAAGTCTTTCACTACTCCTAATTGTTTCAACTTTTTCAAACAGCCCAAATGGTTGGTTTCGATGTCAAAGCATTCATAAAGCTCTGCCACAAAGTGTGTCCAAGCAATATACCCTTGACGAGAAGTTTTTCTCCATTGCGACCATTGCCAACGTTCTTGATATAGATGGATAACACCATACCAGAGTTTGGCCAAGTCATCTGTAATGCCGTATAAAGAGAAATAATGTTCCATTTGGGTTACCCAACTAGTGGGGTCCGAGCCATCAAATTTGGTCACATCCACCCGTGGAAGGCGTAGATCACGTTGAAAGTGATGATGCTAAAAGTTATGGGAATGGGAGGAATGTTCATCTTCAGTCTGTGGGGGTGAGTTAGAGGAAGGGTTATCTGTAGGGATATGAAGCTTGGTGTAGAGTGACGAAAAGACAGATTCAAGCTGGGTGGTCAGTTCTTGTTTGATTTCCTCCATTGAGGACTGCATGGTTGTATTGATGGCAGCAACATTGGAACTGAGTTGTTTCACTTTTTGTTGGGTCTCGATGAGACTAGATTGCAAGGTATTCAAGTGAGCTTCCAAGTCTTGGCTACAGGTATGGGCCATGAGGATGAGAGAACCGAAAAGGGGCAGGTGGGGTCAAATTTTTTCCGAAAAATGATATGTATGAATATGANTTTTTTTTTTTTTTTTTTTACACCTGTGGAGTTATACTCCGATCTGAAGAATACTAAAGTGATGAAATGCCCAAATGCTTAACTAGGAAGAAATGTGTAGTGATTTGGCAACCCGAACATAGTTGCGCGACAATAGATCTTGTCTGTTTTAATTTGTTTATGTTTCTATCCCCAAGGGTTAAGTATTCAAGGGTTCTATAGACAAGGGTTTGCCCTATGCTATAGCTCTCTGATATACGTGCAGGGTCCAATAGTAGTACTCGGACCAATATCTCAGGGCATTAACTAAGAGGATAGGCTGTACCCTTAGCCGTACTACCCGACTACCCAAGTACTAGAGAGTATCTTCCCGAGTACTTTTCTTGGTGGCACTATATTAGTCAGGCGGACGATCGATTTATCTAAAGAGGGATTCAGGTAATCTAGGCCGATCTGTACATAGGTGTTGTCTGATGCGCTACCACTTGAAGGGGTACCAACAGGGGTTACAAAGGTGGACAACATATGTGCGCTTAAGTACCACTTGTATTTCCTGTGTGTATGAATCCCTCAACCGCGGGTTTATGCACGTAATGACAGATCTCTGTGGCTTAAAGACACCAGAATACATATCTACCCTGAAAAATAATTTAACCCACACTTTCTGCCGAAGAAAGTGCTATGATACCACTTGTAATATACCAAATATAAAAAGTTTATAGAACAAAAATAAAATGCTAGAAATGGCATACTAACAACAATATAACCAGAACAATCACCACAATAGCACTTAAATGATATAAGAATAACAACATAAATAACACTTTGATTCTAAAATCAATGTTCACAGGCCTCTTCGAGGGAGCAACCTCCAGTTGAGTAGATCTCTATTCCAATAATATCCAAGCTAGGGTTCTCATACCCTCGACTCCTATTTATACTAAATATGTCTATCAAAAAAAGCATCTAGAGAAAGATCCTTCTAGAAGCAAAAGCTTCTATTAGGTCTTCTTACATCCGCCTTATTCTATTTTATTGAAATGCCTTATTAATATTGACCTTTATTACATCTGAATATATTGTTCTACCTATGTGCGGGTTATGAACCTAACACAATCTAGGATAACATGATGCTTGTCCAACCAATCCATTCCAATCAGGATATCATAAGATCCTAATGATATGATATTCATATCAACAATTTCATTTACTCCATTAAGATTTATGGGGCAAACTCTAATTGTCTCAGTGATCCTTCTTTTGGTCCGAGTAGCCAGCTGAACCAATATTGATTTCTAAAGAATAATTTTCTCCAAGTAAAGTTTGTCTACTACTTTAGGATCAATGTAAAAATGGTTTGCACCTGAATCAATTAAAAAATCAACAAGCTAATTGATGATGGTTACCTTCTACTTCAATAATATGGGATTGGTATTATGCTTGTTGATCTCCTAAGGTTGCATATATTCTTGGTATATTTATGCCCTTGTATTCTACTATAGTAGCTTTGTGGATGTTGTGCATGGTCTTCATTTATCTCTTTTGTTAGGAAAATTCTTGTACATGTGGCCTTCTTTGCATCCCCAACATTAGATTGGTGACCTTCCTATTTTTCCAAAGGAGTCTTCTTTCTTAGATTCGTTCTTGGTAGACTGACCTTGTTGATTTGTATTTGGACTACTTTAGTTGCAAGGAGGTTTGAATCCCTTCCTTATTTCATCAAACTTCTCCTTCTTCTTATCCTTCCAATACTTTTGCAAAGATTCTCTACCCTTTCCTTTCTCATACAATTACTTAGCATTTCTAATGGTTTTTTTCAAAGTTCTAGGTTCATCATATTGAATATTTTATTTGTAAAATGATGGAAGTCCACTCAAAAATCTATGTATCTTTACCTTCTAATCCTTTATAAATCCCACATACTTCAGAAATCCAAAGAATTTATTTTCATATTCTCCCATGGTCATGCTTCCCAACCTGAGATCAAATAACTCTTGAATCTTCTTGTCATAGAAGTTCTCTGAAAATATCTCTCGAACTTCTTTCAAGTGATTCTACTCTCAACGATGTGTTCAAATTGTTTCAATTGATCCCACCACATGTCAAATTTTCCTTGCAAATGGTAAGTGGAAATTATGGATTCTATATTAGAGGAGTAGTTGTGCAACTGAAATTACTTCCCAATTCCAAGCAATTGAGATTCAACGTCATCTTCCTTTTCTTATTTACCATCAAATTATGGTGGCTTAAGCTTTCTCAATTATCCTTGTAAACCATCCCACTCTTGTCTTCTTCTTTTATGTCTCACACGAAACACTCTTGAACTGCTTATGGAGTCTTCATATGCATAAAATTTCCTTGTTAAGTAAGGAGGTGAGGGATGTCTATGATTTCCACTAAACCTTCTTGAGTGACTGTATTTTCTATAGTTATATCTTCTTTCATGTCATTTTCTTTCTTCCTCTTGTCTTTAACCTGATCCAATCCTTGCTTGCTTATACAATTGATTTAGGATTTGCATCATTTGGGCATTTATTTGGTTATTTTCTTTCATCATCTTTTCATTATCTTCTTTGTAACTCTGCACTTATATTCTCAAACTTCTCACCATCTCTATTAATGTTTCTAGTTCCACTATGCTTCTGTTACCATTAGATTTAGTCTCTGCATTTCCAATACTAATATTATGTCCTTTGGCTTTTATCTCATGACTAAAGGCTTGCTCTCCCTCCTCCATTTCCCAAATCTACATTCTTAGTTTGAATTGATATATTTGTACTCTTAATTATGAAAGAAAGTGTGCATGCAACATCATTTTTGTTAGATTAAAGAATAAACATGTATACACATTTCAGGGAAAAGGGATGTAAAAGTATATTATATGTTTTTTGCTCCTTAAGGTCAATAGTCATGTTCTTCCCAATTGACTGTGATCTCTACTACTCAGAATCATTTTTTGAGTGCATAACTAGATTTATTTTTCCGATATCTTTCCAACGACTTTGTTTTCTTGATTCAGAGCTCAGAGAAAAACATTATGGCCTTATAATATTTCTAAATCTTGATTGGTTAAAACCACCACCTCGCCACATGGCATCCATGTGGCTCCACGTCACCTGTACAATTAGACATTACAACATCTAGTGCAGATGTTGTTACTGACATGGTTGCTGGTGTGGCACTGAAAATTATCCCATTGGGACCCTTGGCTCTACTGCACTCGACACCATTTAACACTCTGATATTCAATATTCTAGGGCATCAACCCACTAGGAGATCAACCCCTCAAGAGAAATCATACAAACTTAAACATCAAACGCCTGATTTGATGGTCTAGATGGAACCTTGAACATGTGGCACATCATATCCATGACATGTGAACTAACCACAACATCACATGTAATCGTGGACTTAATTCTTTTCCACTTAGGTGTTGACACATGTCCACTATACATTGTCTTGACTATGTCATCAAATGTTGATGGCACCTATCCTCCTCCACTCATAAACTAAAAGGGAAGGTTGGAACCTTTCCCAGAACCTTTCCCCACCAGGGCACCACCCCACAGATGGTTACACCACAATGTATATGCCTCCTAATCTCTCGATCTTTGTTTTCCTAGAACCTTGCTTCCTCCATGTTCTTCCCACCAGGCGATAAGCCCATCGACCCACCAGCCCACTTGAACCCCAACATTATGCTAGCAATCCCTATTGATACAATATGGAACTATGCCTATGGAACCTTGTTTCACTCACCTACTACTAACGTGAAATCCATGTGGACCCTTCCATGTTTGCTAGATGTGTCACATGACATGGCCATCAACCCACTGGAATATAGGCTCCCTGAGCAAAGAATCACTTGATATTTTTTCGATATCTAGTATTCGGGGCATCGACCCACTGGGTACTCGGACACAAGTCCATCAGGTGCACAAGGCATTGAACTCACCACCAAAATTTTACATCACGCGCGGGCTCAAAATGGTTCTATGAATCCTTTGTGCTTCACACACAAATGGCCAAGGACCACCCTTTTCTTATAAACTATTTAATAGAAAATTTTCTCATTCATGTGGGATAAATATTTACGCAGTCCATAGATCAACAATGAATAACCCACTTGGAAGCTTGATAGAAAGTGGTTGTGCATTGGTTTCCTTGCTGAGCATACTTGATGATTCAGAGGCTCGAGTCACGAATGGGAAAATCTTGTCAGGGTGTTATACATTATTTTGGTCACCCTAGTGATCAACTGACAACATGTGCATAACTCACTTCCATGTTCCCTGAAAAAACTAAAAGAGACTTTCTCCATGAGAAGTTTACCTTTTCTTCCTTAAAAACTATGACAAAGGAGATCGCTGCACCCTGCTCTATGCTTTTGGTGAGATGATGCTTGATCGTCACCCATTGCACCAAACTAGACTACGACGTCATCGCAGGATGCCTGTGCATAGGGTGCAATGATGCTTAAACAAGGGAAAAGTGAAATTCACGAATGTTCTAGAAGGGAATCTTCTAGAAGATGAGGTGGCCTTTGATTGGTTTGGATCTTACTCTCTTCTCTGATTTAGTGGGATCATCCTAATTTCCTCATCCATCCCTCTTTCACCCTATGTAAAGAGGGATATCTTATGGAAAAGGATAAGGATTGCTTATGCATGAATAATTCCGCTATAGTTTATACTAGAGATCTCTTTTCTTTAGATATCTAAGTCAGATTGTGGATCTTCTTCATCAAAGGAATTGGAGAAAAAGTGTGTGTGTTGGGGAAAAGAGCCATTGGAAGGGACCTTGCAATATCAAGGCATGGGTTGTATTCTCCACTTCCATTTAATATAATGCAACAATACATTTCTTCCCTATAAAGGTGTCTTTACTTTTATTGTATAACTCCTTGATCTTATACATAGAATTCATTGGAATATAAATATCTTTTTTCTCTCTCTTTGTTGGTTTGTGCTTCTTAAACAGATTCACCATCCCGCAAATCCAAACATGGATCAATAAGGACGACACTAGTGAGGATCAAGCGTCATTTAAAAGGTATGAGGTATGCCATTTGTCCCTCTCTGAACTAGTTTATATGACAATAAAGTCTAAGGGGAAGTTTGTATTATGTCTTGTTTTGTTCTAGCTTCCTGTTGAAGTTAGGGAGATTAGTTTGTGTCCGCACTTACCGATTTGTTCGATAAAAAAATTAGCGACCATATTGGGGATACAACTGAATTTGGTTTTTTCTTCTTATTTTCTTTTAGCCTGCCTTAATTTGATCAATTTCATTCTCTGAGTCTATGGGTGATCCATCTTGACTCCCTGAGTCTGAAAGTTCATTGATAAATTTTATCATTCTTTCAAAATTTCCTTATATTCAAACATTGTCACACTATTACTATTTTCATCCTGCAATGATTATTTATCATCGCACTCTGCTTGTGTAGACCAGGGCGATGATGTCACACTGTGAATTACTTACATCCTATGACGATCCTACATCGCCACACTGTACCCTTCTGCAGCCTGCGACGATTCCTGTAGGAATTGTTGGAGTGACAACCAATTTTCTTTTCTTTGCCCAGATTTGTCTTTACTGCTCTAGATGAACTTTTAGCTTTAGTGAACGATTGGTATACATATTTTAATCTGGGATTTGATTGATTTTGAAGGATTGAGATTCTTCTTCATAAGATTTGTAGATTTCATCTTTTACTTCTTATTGCAAGGGTATAATCTCAAGTATTTGTTCCTGAGTGCTTGTTTGATAAGTTGTTATTGATTTCTTTTGAGTTTTGGATTGATTTTAAGTTTTGGATTGTTGTTGAGTAAGAAACAATTATTGTTTGCATTCAACAAATAATTTTCTTATCTTTTCATTCTTTGCTTGCATTATGAGTTTTATTTGGGAAATAGTGTTGAGAATGCATCAATCTTCTTAGACCATTCTTTCTTTTTTGGATTATGTCTCTATTCTGATTTGAAAAGGAAAGGACTTAAGTTTATTCTTCTTTTTAGTAGTCTTTGTAAGAAATATTTTGCATTCAAATATTTGTTGAAAAGAGAAAATTGGAAGATTTAGTATGTTTTGATTGTTTAGAATCCGTATCATTCAAAGATTGAGAAATTGTGCTTTGTAATTTTTGTATTTTGGAAAGAGAAACCTTCTCCCTATTGTAATTAGAGTTCATTGAATGAAACTTTCATTTCATCTCTTTTTGCATTTTATTGGGTCAAGGTCAAATACACGATCGTTTTCATTTCAATTTCCATTTTGATTAAACAACAACCTTTAAAATACAACATAATTTTAAAATCCATTAGAAACTTTTATTTTCTAGAACTTTTATACACCAACATTAGCTAGGATAGCACTTTGGAATAGGTTGTAAGGCACACTCTCCAAAGCATCAAAACACACAATAGTTTATTGTGATAGGGAGAGTTCAAATCCACTTGCTACATTTTGTCCTGGGAAGCCCTTGTAATACAAGGGTCAATCATGAGGTAGAATTAAGGCTAGAAGAGTTACTCATCCTACTTTGTTGGTCTTACTGTAGAGATTGTGCATATTATTGGGGGTCACTTGAGAAGAAAATTCTGTGGGGACCTTCTCGAGTTGATTTCAGGCTTAGATACCCTACCCTTGCGCATGGATCAGACTGTTGACTGCTTCCCCAACATCATTGTCGTAATTTATAACCTTAGTGGCCTATCTCTTTAGAGTCTTTACACGAGGTGAATTGACATTGGCCAAACTCACTTGGGCTCCTTGGAGGGTATACCCACGAATATGTGTGGGAGCTTGCACCAGGGTGTAAGTCCATTAAGCATGTCGTCAACGTAACTTTTCCACCCCCTTTATCCCAGTCCCTTCTTGTTTTGATTTCACGACGTTGGATTTCATCACCAACTAGTGACTCTGAAATAGGAAGATTTTTTTGCATGTTTGATATCTAGATTTTATTAGTGAGTTTTGTTTGTTTCTCTAGTTGGTCATAGATTTCATTCATTATTTATTTGGTGTGTCCAACATCGGCCCTCGACGTTCTCTTAGAATTCAAGGGTTACCTCTGGAAGGTCCAGAAGAATACACTCCTTTGCTTCCTAACTCACTAGAGGGTTCTTCTGAAGGAGTATCCAATAACGACGTAGCCTTTGATATTGGAAGTTCTACTCCATTGGAGGAATCAATACTTCTTGTAAATCCATTATTGAGTGTTGTATAAGATCCACTTTTTCTCCATATAAATTCATCGGGAGACATTGTTGCTGAATATTATACTAGAATACCTACGAGACCTTACACAGAGGCTGGTGTAGATGATCCACCCTTCCAAAGTGAATCGTTTAGAACTCTGGTTCATACTGCTGGAATTTTTAATCCTACCTTTGTCCCTATCTTTTCTCTTTGGAGGACCTCTTTAGGACAAAAAAACTACGAATGAGTCACCTACGCTAGAGGACCTCTAATCAACCTATGGCATCACATATGACTGTGAATTCCACTTCTTATACAATACCTTTAGATCATTTTACTGGCACGAGTAGTAATTTTGTCACAGTCTGAGACCAATTGTTGTTTGGTTCTCATACAATTCTTCCTCTCTAGCTCACTAGCTCTACCATGGTCCCATAAGTTATGCATGTTTCTGCCGGAAGTTCGGTAATCACTCAAGATCCTATTGGAACACCACTTCCTCTTAGATAAAATCCATCACTTCCACCTGGGTATAACACTCTGAATACTTTTATTGCTAGTCCTACCAAGAGTCCATCCAAGGGGCCTAATCTTTTTGTTCCTCCTGGGTATAATGCTTCTGGTAGTTTTGTTCCTACACCTACCCAAGTTCTCTCTGAGGGGCCTAACATTCCTCCTCCATTTCCACTTGGAGGATATAATCATCCTGGCCCTAGTATCTCAATTCAATTTGGAGGAACAAGTCATTATATCACCTTTGGTTTTCAAATTCCTGTTGGAGTCCAACCTCAAGTTGGGGGGCAACCTCAATTTGGGGGGAAACCCCAAGTTGGGAGTCATAACCCATTGTATGGGAAATATATTCCTATATTACAATCTCAATCTTAGAATTTTCCTTTCCAAGGCAATCAACAACCACCTGGGGGAAAAATCCTCAAGTTAATTCTTTTGTACCCCCTAATCCTGGGAAACCATATCTAGGTTCTATGAATCCGACCTGAGGTCAAGGTTTTTAGTATAATGCTCCTTTCTAAGGAAGCTTACCCAATCAACCAAATCACATAGGCCATTTGAATCAAAACCCTCCACCATCGAATTTGATAGGATCCTCTAACTATCTATAGACTGCTTATGGTCCTACTTGTATACCTACGGGATTACCTCCTCAAAATTATCAGTTTCCTCAAGTGAACAGACAGTTGTCATTTCTTTCTACTTTGGATTTACTGGATTTATCTAGGATTTTGAATGATCTTATGTTTCATTCTCCTTATTAGCCATTCATACCTACCAAGTTACCATCAAACATTCCTAAGTTTTATAGTCGATCAGAAGAATACCCAAATAATCATGTCATGACTTTCCATCTTTGGTGTTCATCCAACTCTTTGATGGATGACTCCAATAGATTACATCTTTTCCAACGAACTCTTATAGGTTCGGCAACCAAATGGTATATTGAATTGCCACGAGGATTACCAGTTACCAGTTATTGATACAATATGAGACATGAACCAAAATTTTGATCTCATTTAAACAATCCTCATCTACTCACATTTCCGATCATATTCATGAGTGGAGGAGGAGGAGACGCTTAATCAAAGTTCCCCTTCCTGATCAACTATTGGCTGAGTGGTTTACCAAATCACTCATTGTTCCTATAGTCCATGATGTCACCATGGGTGGTGTCGCCACTAAAGAGCAGGCAATTAGTCGTGCTCAATAATTGGATCTGATTTATTCAAAAACATACACACTATATGAATTGATCCCTGATGCTCCTTGCCCATCTACAAACCCAACCCCAACACCTTCAGTAGCTTCTCATACGAGTTACTGATACAATATGAGACAGGAACCAAATTTTTAATCTCATTTAAACAATCCTCATCTACTCACATTTCTGATCATATTCATGAGTGGAGGAGGAGAATACACTTAATCAAAGTTCCCCTTCCTAATCAACTATTAGCTGAGTGGTTTACCAAATCACTCATTGTTCCTATAGCCCGTGATGTCACCATGGGTGGTGTCGCCACTGAAGAGCAGGTGATTAGTCATGCTCAATAATTGGATCTCATTTATTCACAAACATACACACTATATGACTTGATCCCTGATGCTCCTCACCCATATACAAACCCAACCCCAACACCTCCAGTAGCTTCTCATGCTGCTAATGGCATGATTGGAACTTTTCACACTGAGACTCAGTCTAAACAAGCCAGTCATTCCAATCCTAAATCTACTACTGCTAATGTACAAAATAATCCTCCTCCGACTCCTTTTCCTGGTAAAACCTCTGAGGTTAATTCAGTTCAATCTACACTTATCGGTAAAAATAGAAATAAAAATAAAGGGAAGGGTAAGAATAAGGAGTAAAAAAATAATAATCAACAATCCAATAAACCTAAGACTTATCCTGTTGATGACAAAGAAAAGCGCAAAACTCATTATCCTTTTCTTATCTGTGGTGAGGATCATTATACGAAAGATTGTCCATGACATGCTGAGGTTACTAAGTTCTTGCAAGGGACCAGGACACCTCCTACACCTGTTGTTTTGTCACAAGCTTTTCCTTCTCAGCAGCAGGCCCAATTGGTCATTCATGACCAACCTTCTCCCTCTACCACATATTATGTACTTATGTGTACTGGTGACTCAAAGAAGAATGAAGTCGTAGTTGCTACTCGATCCAAAGATTATTATCCTTCAAAAGAGAAAGTTGATGATTCACCACCTCCATTGGTTCAACCACCTCCATTGACTTCACCTCTCAACGGTCCTCTTCATCTCGAATGACCAAGTCTAGATATAGTTCTTCGTCCTCCTCTTAAGGGAATATTTCATAATTCGTCATTTAACCCTCATGCACGTGCTGCTTAAAACTACAATATTGTAGAAGATCTTGTGCATGCACCTTCTACGATGTTGTCTCTTGAAGTCCTTCAAATTTGTCCTGCACAACGGAAAGCACTATTAACGGCTATTGGTGGAATTGATCCTACTGATACGAAATTGATAATATTTGACTTGGAAGATCATATTCCAAGGTTTCCTCCTCAATTAGCATTTCAAATACAAGTCATTGTGGAAAATAAGAATATTTGTCGAACCGTTATTGATGAAGGAGCTTCGACTTGCATTATGTCTATCAGTTGTTGGAAAGCCATTGGCTCTCCTGCCCTTACCGAGTCACACAATACTCTAAAATATTTTAATGGTATAGGTTTTAAACCTTATGGTGTTCTTCCTTCATTGTCTATTACGTTAGAAGGAAAAGAGATTACTATTGAGGTTGAGGTCTTTTATGCACCTCTCGATTACAACCTTCTACTTGGTTGTAGTTGGATTGATTCTATGCTTGTAGTTGTTTCTACTCGTTTCCATGTGATACGTTTCCCTCACCAAGGAAAATTTATTATTGTCGATCAACTCGCCTTCTTTAATTTCGATTCATGTACTAGTAACGTACCTTTCAGTGTGAAAACACCTCTCAGTTATGATAATGTCGGTGTGGGTCTTCTAAAGAATTCATCATTAATGGGTATGTTCCCCATTCCACCACCTGATATTCATACTCCTTTTGTCACTTCGATTAACATGATATCAACCACTGTTGGTGAAATCCATGAGTCTTATGACCCTTGGATTGTACCTAGCTCTAATGATTTTCTTTGTTATGACAACATAATGCCTTTAAGTTTGATAGAATTGTCTTATCAAGATATTCAATCGACAACTCCTCCTCATTCTCTCTTAGACACGTCTCCAGATCTGTTTCATGTGGTGTTTCACACAGACGAGATGATCATGACAGTTATGTCCATGGAAGATACCCCATGGGATGATGGGCATCATCGTTCTATTCTTTTCCTGGAATCTGAGACCATAGAGAGTTACCAACGGATTTCAAATTTGTCTAATGTTGTTACTATTCCCCTTGTTCCTGAACCAATACACGATGTTTTGTATGAAGGGAACTTGGGTAACATTTCACCCACCATCCCTCTATATATTTTGATTAAACCCGGAATCGTGGAAAAAGTTCATATTGGTGCCTCATATTCTGTTGATTATATCTGAATTTACAAGGCCCTTTTCCAAGATTTCCATGACGTTTTTTCCTGGAGTTACGAAGAGATGCATGGAATTGATCCAGATATTGTTGTACATGAGATTAAGACTTGCCAAGATGCTAAACTCATTCGACAGAGACTTCGCCCAGTACATCCACGCAAAGATGCTACTATTAAACTCGAAGTTAAAAAAATTCTAAAAGCTGATTTTATCTATCTTGTGGCTTTGACTAATTGGGTGTCTAATATTGTTCAGGTTATGAAGAAATGAGGCATGATCTGTGTTTGTGTAGATTATAGGATATCAACAATGCTTGTCCCAAAGATAATTATCCAACCCCTTTCATTGACCAGATCGTTGATGACTGTGCTAGAAGTGAAATCTTCTCTTTGATGGTGTTAGAAAAATAGGACCGTGGAGCAATAAAATAAAACAAATGCAGAAACAAAACACAGAAGACACACAATACAAGAGAGACATAGATTTACGTGGTTCACCCAGTGTGGGCTACGTTCACCAGAGAAATTGCCAGGTCCTTCCTTTATTATTATCCAGCAAATGAAGGGATACAACCTACAGCAAAACCCGCTGTAACTTCCTCTTATTTCTCTCACAGTCTCCTCTCTCAGAATACAATATTCACCATCAATCATAGTCGTGATACATTTCCCTCATAAAAGAGGGTTGCCTTCTAGGGAAAAATACCCTAACATAATCTCTACCGTTAGATCTGCGACCTTATAATGAATGGTCCAGATTTACAATGAAATTACAATATACTTTTATAAGGCAATTTTTTCTTCCGGGGCTTCGCCCCTGAACCCCCGCTGGGGGCCCACTTGCCCCTAGACCCCCCAGCTAGGGGGATGGACCCCCCGGATCCCGCAGAGGGGTACCCCCCCTTTGCACTCCCCCGCGTGGAAGAGTGTACATACTTCTGGGGTGTAAATACTTCATGGGGTATAAACACGGTTGAAAG
>ML777385.1:1315471-1345817 GCA_009831015.1 Picea engelmannii | reverse complement strand
TAGCTTTCTTGCATTCATTCTTGTAACAAGTTCTTATCTTTTAATTCTTTGGTTATTACCCCATAACCAAATTAACATGACATTCTACTATGTTGATGTGTGCATTCAGAAGCTAAAAAGATTTGAATTAACACAGGCCTACAGCCTTTACCACATCTGGAGGTATGCATTCAAATAATATGATCATGTGATTTAATAACATAGCTCTAGCTGAGGAAATTCTTACCATAATTTCCTTTCAACAATTATGCAAAAAGAGTGATAAAACTCATACCTACATGACTGCCATTAAAAATTATACTACCTGAATATCTGATAGCAGTAGAAGCTTGCATGCTTCTTTTATTAGACTTATAACCAGCTCTTCAGCTCTCTGTTGCTTCCTTCATGAGGTAGCAAAATTACCAACAACATCTGCGACATGCAAGCATTCTTTCCTTGGGCTAGCCAATCAAGCCATAACATACTTACTACCACAAATTGTAACAACTTCTTTATCCCTATGCCCCTTTTTCTTGCGGATCCCAGAAGCATTCAATTCTTCTAGAATTCCTACAAGTTTCTCCTACATGGCCACTGGCTATGACCATGTGCCTATCCAAAAAGCGTTTCAGAATTTTGCGTATTGGGTGTTTCGATATGAGTCACCCTCGACTCTCTCTATCCCCGAAGTCTGAAACAAGAGTCTAGCGCATCCTAGCTCTTCCTTTAACTTCCAATCGGTGTGACCTCTAGCGAAATTCGAGGATTAGCTCTCCTCCTTTCTTCCAAGGTCCGATCTCCCGAACCCCTGTTGCCTCAGATCAAAGGTCCATATCTTTCCGAGTTCGATGGTTCCGGTCAATTCCTCGTGAATCGACAATTTGCATTTCGGGGTTTCAAAAAATAGTTTCCTTTTCTTTTCTTCCGGTCTCTAGTTTTACGAAATCTATGTGAGTCAGATCCAACAACCACTTGATGCAGGCGTGAGGCTACAACCTTAGCTCACCCGCTCTTCGGATCGCTCACTCAGTTCATATTCATGAGCTGAAGTGGCTCATTGGACTCCCTTCTGGAATCTCAGTTGAAAACCCCATCCACAGGTCCTTCTTTCCCTGTTACGGCTTCTGCACATACCTATGAGTTTTCTTCGATTCAGACTTCGGGTTTCGGGGTTTCGTGATCCCCGATGAAAAGAGTTCATGTCCTCTCAAACTCCCGATCTCCGATGAGCCAATTCGCCGATATGGCCCTTTACGCATTAGCCCTCATGGATAAATTCCTGGCCCACGTGACCACTAATTCACAAGATCACAGCCTTGTCTCCTTTCGAGGTTGTGGACTTTGCAATTCCGAAATGCAAGGGATTCCTGTCTTCAGGATCCGCGAAATGCCGATCCCCAACTTTCTGTGGATTCTTGACATGTGTCCCAGATGAATGAATGGTCTAGATTAAACCATGGACTTCACCCAATGCCAAGTCAAACTGCTCCCTTATGTGAGTCCCGATGGCCAATTTCTCGGTTGGTATAATCACGTGACATGCGTCCTTCCTCAGATCCACGGCTAAAATCCTTTCACTGTTTCGTGACTCAAAAGGGCCTCAGACTCTTGCTTTCCAAATCTCTGATATGCCGATGGGCTCCCGATCTCGCCCACGTGTCCCAACTAATGGACATCTCAGATCAGTTCCGGGAAATTTTCCCATGGAAATTCCCGATCTCTTGTCCACAGAACTCCCGATTTTCCGAGTCCTGAAACTCTAATGGAGTCTTCCCTTTTCGGGAATTTCCTAAGATCTTAGATCTTGCAACGCATCCCCTCAAGATGGATGGTCCTGATTGCCTCTTGCGATTTCATGACTTTTGTTGTTCCGGAATTCTTGTCCTCAGGATTCGTGATCTGTCGAATCCCGATGTGTCGATGGACTCTCTCCTTTTAGGACTTCCCTCGATGGTCTGGATCTCTGCCATGTGTTCCCAATAGATGGACAAACCTGATCCAACCTCGCTATTTCAGGATTTTTGATGCCCCGATGACATAAATCCTCTGTCATCTCAAAACCCCGGTAGCCGATATACCGATGGGTCACTCGATCTCCGCCATGTGTCTCAACTGATGGACAACTCCGATCGATTCTGACATTTTCACCATGAAAATTCCCAATCTCATGTCATCGTGAATCCTGATTTCATGAATGCCGATATCCCGATGGCCACGCCTCTCGTCGGGACTTTGCCTCTGCTGTTCACGAAGGCTTTAACCCCCATGCAACTCTCGACAGATCCGATGGCTGTCGAGTCTCTGGATCAAGATCCAATGGTTCAGTTCCGTTCTTCCTGTGCGCACACTCTAGAGACTAAACTCTGAGCATCTTAACCCGTTCCAACGACTGACAGGTCCTTCACTCTAGATCTGACGGTGCAGATCATTTCTTCCTGTGCTTGCGCTCTTCCTGTTTCTCCCTGGACGTGAAAACCAACGGTCCAGATCTCCTTCTGCCATCGATCTGATGGTTGCTTTGCTTCCTCTAGAGCTTGCACTCTTTCTTCCCAGCCTTGGAAGAATTCCAAGTCCTCAAAGGTCTCGACCTTTGCTTGTTTATCCTCTGCGAGCTCCACAAATTTGAGTCCTCGCTTGCGCTCTCAATGACATTGTTCCTCTTGAGCTTATCCTTGAATCCCCAAGGGATTCTTTGACTTCTGCACCTCTATAGAGTCTTCACCGGCACACAGAGGTGCTATCCATCCTGAGATTTCCTGTAGCTTCAACCTCCATAGAAACTCGATTCTTTTTCTTTCCTTTCTCCCACAGATGGAGAATTTGACACCCTCTTGGCTGTCCTCCTGCTCAAGAAACCTCCTGCTGAGCCTTCAGAGTGTTCAGCAACCCTGTGAAGATCCTTCAGTGGATTCTTCCTATAAGTTCCAGAACTCAAAGAGTTCTCTTCTCTTACTATGCCTGTATGCACAATGTCTCAATGCCCACCTGACAGAGTATCTTTTCACAGAACATTTAGCAGTTCTGTCCTCTGTGCACTTCTTTCACCTTCTCAATGCCCACTTGGCAGAGCTCTCAAAATCCCCTAGTGATTCTAGTTCTTCTTGAACTCACAACATAGTTCTTCCTCAGCACCACTGTGCATATGCTCAATGCCCACTTGGCAGAGTGCCAAGAATCCTCAGTGATTCTGACTTCTTAAGAACTCACAACAGAGTTCTTCCCAATGCACCACTGTGTATCTGCTCAATGCCCACTTGGCAGAGCTTCAAAGAACTCCTTAGAGATTCTGTCTACAAATGTGTTTCTCATACGCAACCTTCCCTCCTGAGGTGTTCAGCAACCTCAAGATCTTCTCCCTTTGAGTTGTTGATTTCAGCTGTGTGCCCACCTGGCACGTCTTTGTCTGAATCCGTAGAGTTCAGATATGCAACTTCTATGCATGGCTATCAGAACCCGCAGTGTTCTGTCACACCCTCCTAGTATGAAGCCTCAAAGACCTTTCAAGCCTGAAACCAAATCAACTCCTGCAAATGCACAACTACATCTACAACATAAATTCACAGCATAAAATAGAACACACTAAGACATTCATTCAACATAGAAATACATGCAGGTAAAACTGCTTTTGTTTGTATTAATAAAATGCCTCTTTACAAAGGTTTTCCTGAGCTTAGACTTTAACGGAGTCTCAACTCCTTCTCTCCTCTTCTCTCTACTCGTAGACTCTCTCCTATGCTCCCACACACTTCTGGTGTGGAGTCCTCTCTCACTGTGGACTTATGCCACACTGGCTGCGATCTCATAACGCCGCTATACCTCCTGAGCTTAAAAACTTGTCTAGCAACTCCTTGACACTTTGGAGAAAACTAGGGTACAAAATTGGCCTTCTAGACCCAATTTCCCCTCGCATTCTCATTCCAAAGACTGCTCCACTGGCCCATCTAGGCTCAGTGTCGAAACCTTGGCTCTGATACCAATTTGTAGTGTACCTTTTTGCTTACCAAGGATTTTAACGCACTATGTAACAATCTGTACACACTTACGTTGGATTTACATAACACATACAGTCCAGTATATACTCCACATGCATTTAACAATTAAACACATTTAACTCAAAGTAAAACATATCAGTACTGCTATAATTAAACAATCCATAGCATTCCATATTAATTCGTATACACAATGGAAAACATGATAACATTTACAATAGAGACATGATAAAATGTGATAAAACATATTTAGACACTTATCTTGTAACAATGGTGGAATCCACCAACCAAGCATAGGCCTTCCATGAACCTCCCAACCTTATACCACATTTCTCATCGACTCAGCAGTGGATCACCCCCCAGCTAGGACTAATCTCCACCCCAAGGCAAGGAATCCTAGCTAGGCTAAGGTTACAAGGAAAACAACACTTAGAATCTGGAAGGATTCTCCCCAAGATGCCATCTTACGCCCACTACTACCAGACTCTCATTCCCCACATGCCTGTTCCGCCCGGGAGTATACACCTTCACAAGCACAGTCCATCAGTGCTAACCTCCTTCTCTAGGTCTCGGTAACAGGCCGGATCAGGAAGTCTCAGAGCCTGAAGTTGGTGCTGGACACTCTCTGGAAGAAACCTCTTCCAACAACATCCACCTCCCTCACCTAGAGAGAGGTCACACACAGGCTCAATTACCACCTGCACTGGACAACAATTCATGCACAATCCATCTCTGCATGACCACCACAGTGAACCAGGAATACAGACTCAGACCTCTCAAAACAAGCTCATCCATGGCAGCTAGGTCTCACGGTGTTGATTTTTCAGAATTGCCTGAGAAGCAATTTTTTCAAGGAATTACCCAGACTCTCTCCCCCAAGGCAGAATGGTAGGTCTCCCCCAGATAGACTCACACTTTGGTTGTCGGGGATGCGTGACAAACAATCCACGCAAGGGTCAATGCAGGTTCGGACGGTTCAAACTGGGGATGTACCGACTATCCCGGAACAAACACAGATACACGCCTTTTCGGTTCAGAGGATGTACGAGGGTTTCTCTGCAGGAGTCAGACCCGTTCCCTTCTGGTAGTCTGTGATTCGAATGGAGGAGGAACCCCCAACACGGCTCATCTCGGCCTTTTATTGCATGCGCCAGGGTTGACACTTGTCACCCATGCGACTGCATGCATTCCTTCAGCATGCGTGCCTCCCACCATTTGGAAAATCACATGTCCTTCCAAAAGGACTTAGGTTAAAACATATAATGCACATATCTTTTTGGAATAATATTAAAATATTATTCCCAAGGCTTAAGCCCCCTAGGCTCAACACTTAGCCCCTTTTCCCACCTTCAGCCCCTAATTCCTTGCCCACTCTGTGGATTCTTAGTCCCCCTTCACTCATTCATTGTGGTCGGTCTACACATGGCGATGTTTATGTTTTATTAATTGTTCTGCGTGATTACATATACAACAATAGGCTCCTAGCCTTCAACACTCAGGCTCCCTGGCCTAACAACACATAAGCCTCCAGCTTATACAAACTTGGCTCACTAGCCTATAAAACATAATTACAATTCCTTTCAAAACATGGTTTACAACGGGGCTCGGTCTTGGGGACACTACATCAACGGATTATAGGAATTCACAAGTCAAGCTGGCACATTATGCTCTTCTCGAAATTATGGGCCTATCAAACATCCGTTAAATCAGCCACAGGGTTCACACCTTTCGAGTTAGTATACAGAATGAAAGCTGTTATGCCGATTGAATGTGAAATCTCATCTTTGAAAATAGTTGTTGAACTTCTCCCTAACACCTCAATGGAAGAGGAATGTCTCTTGTATTTGATGAAATTAGATGAGACTCGTCGTGCTGTGGCCTTAGTCATTGAAATTCATAAGAAATATGTCAAATCTCAATATGAAAAGCATGTCAAACCACGTTTTTTTTTTTTTTGAGGGTGATTTGGTTCTCCTTTACAAACAAGATCATGACTTATTAGGGGCTGGTAAATTTGAGTCCATGTGGTGTGGCCCTTATATCGTGAAATGAGTGTTGGAGAAAGGGGCTTATGAGCTGGTAGATTATGATGGAATTCCTTTGATTGACCCAGAAATGGGCTTTACTTGAAGAAGTATTATGCTTAAACTATTTTTGCATGAGTGCTTTGTATTTTTAGTGTATCATACTCTAGTGTTATTTTTTCGTTTTTGTTCCACCTTTTAGTTGCTTACCTTGCATTATGCTTGGTTTCTAGACGTCAGTTTCTTCACTACCCAATATCAGATTTGTTGATGGTGCTAGTCATAGTACTCAAAACCTAGCGTCTGTTGCATGGGAAATCTATGCACTTACGGATGAGTTGATAAGTCTACATGGTGTTTTCTTTGGTCGTGCAACTAATAATATTGTGAAATAAAATGCAATTATCGAGTTATTAACTGACGCCATTTCATTTGGCATCCGTCATCTTATTGTACGACTTGATTCACAATTAGTAGTGTTGCAATTGAGTAACATTTATTCCATTCGAAGTTCTACATTGTTACGGTTATACTTAAGAATTTGCCTCTTGGAAAGAAATTTTGATTATATTGAGTATCAACATATTCTTAGATGTCTAAACACATTGACAGATGCATTCGATAATTATGTGTTAGAGAGACATTTGCGATATTTATAAATCCAAGCACACTTTAAAAAAAAAAGACATGTAAGCTGGTAGGAACTTTATATTAATACATCAAAAGTTACAAAAAGTGTTTGTCCAAAGACTAAAATATCAAAATAGTGAAGCTCATGGATTCATATACAAAAGCATCATGGATGCTGCTCATTGTAACAAACAACTGCACGTGCCACTCTATGGATCAGTCGACCAATAGATGCTGATACGCCAACTGTATTGCGTTGGTAGCACCGAGGTAGTTCGTCCACCGTAATATTAGGGATGTTCATGGTTAATCCCTCTAGGTTCTGCTCGATCTCCTTGAGATCTTTGGAATCCACTCCTAGACCTGCCACAATGCCTATCTCTCCTCACCTATGACTGAGAGATGATCCCAGAGGACAATAAGGCACCACATTTACATTATTGAGAGCACTTGATTATTCTTGGGTAAATGATTTTTTTTTAATATAATTAAAAAATCAAAAACATCATATAATGAAAATTTTCTTCTTACCTATGTCTCCCCACTGAGATCCCTTAGGTAGAGCTAAGTCAATATCCCCACAGAAGTTCATCCCGACATAAGCATAGTCCTCCACCATGATTAATTGATCTCTCAACGGCTGAAAGAAAGCTTCATCATATTTGATGATAGGCACACCACCGTGACAAGCCATTAAATCCACCCATCTTTTCATTTGTGGATCTTGTGCAGTGGGTATGCCCCACTCCACCTGCAGACGTAAGATAGGGACCCTGTCCAGGAAGAAGGATACTAAAATGGATCCATAACCAAATTGTTTCAACTGACCATTCTGACAATTTGTCAGTTTCTTCTTCATATTCTTTAAGAGACTTTCACACTATTTGAAGACCTAGGTCTTGATACACTCTATGGCATATTGAAAGTGGATTTGCAAAGCCATGTGGGGAGCCACACTCCATACCATTCAGGTGATAGTATATAGGATTCTTCTCAATGGTAGATCTCAAACATCCCTAATGGAAACTTTGCCACTATGTTTTTCCGTACCTGGCACGCAATGGTGTGCAACATAGTAGTCCATGGGTTCTCATACACCCCTGCTTCCCGAGAGTGATACCCACAAGCCTCGGCAAGATAACCCCGTCAGAAATTAAATGTCATCTATCTCTAAGATAAGTGTATGCACACCCACGTGGAAGGATTGTTCATTTATATCCCACATGTGGACTAGATACTCGAGCAATCTCAGTTGGGCTCTCATGCCTTGAATTTTGAAGAATTTGAGTAAACCACACTCCCAAAGTGCCATGATAGTGCCCGGGTCATTCCTGACAAATTAGTATTCTTCCTCATTCTTACGTTCCCTCCACTCGAGCATTTTGACTGAGGAAAACCTACCAAGCAACATCAAAAGATGATTAGATTCATAAAAAATCAAATCTTGGAAGTTTTCCTAACTCATTTTTTCTTTTCAAAAATTGAGTTGTAGTCGTCGTAGGGGTTTTATTTTACGTAGAGTGACATCATTGCACCTTGGCTATGTGTCCCCTGCGATGATTTGGGATCGTTGCAGTTCACGATAGCGTGAGCCTGCGACAATCTCAAAGCGCATTGACCTCCGAAAAATCGACCTTAACTCAAATTTAAACCAATAACAATGAAATTTTAAACCATGAAAAGATAAAGGGGAAAGAGATTACCTTTTTGACAGAAACGGTTTGCGAAATGGTCCACCAGACGCTCTGGAATCGATGCTTGAAATTTGGAAGAAAATGAGGGTTTTGGACACTATTTGGGTGAAATTGAAAAATGAAATGGTAAAAGGGTTATTTTGACCTATTTTTTACTTTTTACCATATTTTATTGAAAATTAAATTATTTTTTGAATATTTTACCTATGCCCTAATTCTAACCAACTTTGCAAAGTGTTTTCTATTACATATTGAAGGATATAAGGATGAGATGTTTGACAGGGATCCACCATTTTTGGTTGTTTTTGTGTATTTTTATTATGTACAGATGCTTTTAGGGTGTTTTAGGAAAAAATCTGAGCATGGTCTTAATTATTTTTCATGCTCGTAAAACCATGAGAATACAATCGAGTAACCTTTTATCGCTTTTTCGAACTCGCATTGGTAATACGAAAAATGAACTCTATGGAGTATCCTTTAATCTCTTTTCAAGATCCCTAAACACGAAAAGATATCCGAGTGACCTTGTTCTTTTCATGCTTGTAAAAGTATTTAAAGAAAACGTTTGATGAGTGATAGATTATCTCTTTTTCGGTCTCATCAAACTAAATTACAAAAAAGGATATTATGGATTTTTCTTTAAGTGTTTTTCAGACTCTCTAAACATGAAAAACCCCTGAGTTTTCTTTCTTTGGACTCGTAAAAAAAGCATCGAAATGCCCATATGGGACCGAACCACTCCTTATTAGGCTTTGTTAAACATACTCTAAGGGACTCATCTGAAGGATGAGCTTACATTAAAATCATATGGTATCCTCCTCGAGCTTGCGTAAAGATAAAGAGGTAGTCACCAAAAATGGTGGGGGAAATTGGGAAAGAAATGTGCATCTGTATTTGTGTTAGTGGCAGTAAGTTGCTCTTGAACATGACACCCCCTTCATCATTGTATCCCGATTGGGAAATCCATTTGTCTCTCGTTTGACCATCCACAAGTTCATATGTTGGGTCCTCCTTGAGTCAATGTTGCCAATACAACTGTCGTGTCGTTCATATGTTCAAGAGAAGTCCAACCTAAACAAGCTTCTATCAATTCGGCCATCTGCAATTATAAATTTTCTACCATGTCGGCCTTCCTTGAGTCAGTTTCGAATCACTTCATACTTTGATCTACTTCAAATCTGTTACATATTTCACATCATTGATGGGGGATACATTAAGGCCCTACTATGACGAGTCTCTTCCTGTCGAATTCAACTCATTATCCAGGAACAAGACCTAGAAATCAATTAGTACCTTGGAGCATGCATGGCTCAATGGTAGGTCTCTTCACTTTCAATAGTGGGTTCACATAATTGGCCCCTGATTAGAAGATTCCATCAAGTGTTCAACTTCAACTCATTCATTCACATTTGTTGGATTGTACTAGAGTACCTTGGGAGTTATTGAAATCAATGGTGATTTCTCTCGCACTTGTTAATGGTTTTCATTAATGATCAGTAATCAAGTGGTTTCTACCATGTTTGACTTTGACACCTGTAATCACATGGCTATATTCATACTTAGGAACGATGGAAATGAATACCTTGGATTTCACCATATCGGTCTAGGTTGCGATGAATTATTTATGAGTTTGTATTGACAGATAGATCCACTGTGTATGTCTCAAGGCTATGCCCGAATTTGAATTCTTTAGGCATAGATCCAAAGTGTATTTCTTGTGGCTATGATGAATCATAATGACATGGATCCATAGTGTATTTTTAGTGGCCATGAATCACTTGAAACTTATGATTAGATTCACTTGTAGTCTAAGTATGGGAATGCCTACCTCAGAAGATGGTATATTATTATGCATATGATTGATTGTTTGCAAGTTCCCAAATGATGTGCTCCTTGTTTTCAACACACACATTCTACAAAGTATTTCATCTGTCATAGGTTCCAAATTCATAAATTTGGGGGCATTCTGTTACACATTATTTTGGTCACCCCAGTGATCAACTGACGACATGTGCATAACTCACTTTCATGTTCCTTGAAAACACTAAAATAGACTTTCTCCATGAGAAAAGTGGTTTACCTTTTTTTCCTTAAAAACTATGACAAAGGAGATCGTCTCACCCTTATATATTCTTAGGGTGCAACAATGGTTGATGGTTTCACACTGCACCAAACTAGACTATGGTGTCATCGCAAGCTGCCTGTGCATAGGGTGTGACGATGCTTAAACAAGGGAAAAGTGAAATTCATGAATGTTCTAGAAGGGAATCTTCTAGAAGATGAGGTGTCCTTCGATCGGTTTGGATCTTACTCACTTATTTGATTTAGTGGGATCATCCTAATCTCCTCATCCATCCCTCTTTCACCCTATATAAAGAGGGATCTCTTATGGAAAAGACTAAGGCTTGCTTATGCATGAAGAAATCTTCTATAGTTTATACTGGATATATCTTTTCTTTATCTCTCTAAGTTAGATTGTGGATCTTCTTCTTCAAAGGCATTGGAGAAAAGGTGTGTGTGTTGGAGAAAAGAGACATTGGAAGGGACCTTGCAACATCAAGGCATGGGTTGTATTCTCCACTTCCATTTAATATAATGCAACAATACATTTATTCCCTATAAAGGTGTCTTTACTTTTATTGTATAACTCCTTGATCTTATACATAGAATTCATTGGAATATAAATATCTTTGTTCTCTCTCTTTGTTGATTTGTGCTTCTTAAACAGGTTCACCATCCCGCAAATCCAAAGATGGAGCGACAAGGACAACACTAGTGAGGATCAAGCATCATTTAAAAGGTATGTCATTTGTCCCTCTTTGAACTAGTTTATATGACAATGAAGTCTAAGGTGAAGTTTGTATTCTGTCTTGTTTTGTTCTAACTTCATGTTGAAGTTAGGGAGATTAGTTTGTGTCCACACTTACTTATTTTTTTGATAATACAGGGCCATGGATGACCTCTTAAAGATGGCTTTAATGACGATCTTGACACTATTAAACCCTGATGTTGTTCGATAGAAATTTAATAAATTCAAGAAATAATGCAATAATTTATGTAGCAAGCCCCTTCAAAGGCCCGATGTTGTAACCGAATACTCTGATACCACTCTGTCACACACCCTTCCACCACCATAGGCCAGACATGTTGATTAATTGGGTTGGTTGTCATTGATGTCAACCCTTGAAGAAATTCTGGTAGCGAATTCGAATAGAAAAATGGTTTGGGTAATGGACCCAAGTTTGTTTGATGGATAATGGTGTGAGTTTTGATATATTTGTAGGTAAGACTAATATATGTCATGCCATTTCCGGTGGTATGTGGAACGTGACATAACTCCTCACGGTTAGAGAGTTATTGCCATGTGAAGTTGGAGAACCCTCATGAGTCATCTAGAAGCCCCAAAAGGTCAAAGTAGTCAAAGTGGTTGCAAAGAAGAAATTATTTAAATAATAAAGTGAAGTGATGAGTGTACTATAAGTCAAAGTGGATACAAAAGAAATTACTTAAATAATAAAGTTATTGGAGAAGTTACTAAGTGGACAAGTGGTTAGAAGTGGGTTAGCCCTAAGATAAGGAAAGTGTGTTAAGATAGTTACAAGGTAATTTAAATAATAAAGTGAAGTGATAAGTGTACTATAAGTCAAAGTGGATACAAAAAAAGTATTTAAATAATAAATTTAATGGAGAAAATACTAAGTGGACAAGTGGTTAGAAGTGGGTTAACCCTAAAATAAGGAAAGTGGGTTAACATGGTTAAAAGGTAACCCCTTGAGGAAGCTACATGAAAGTATAAATAATAGGCAAGGCTCTCTCATTTTAATCACACTTGAGCATATTGAATATCTACAAGTGAATGAGGTAACCAAAGTGTTGGATCATATTGTCATTGATGTCAAAGGAGTGATGTCAAAGGAACAATGTCTTGTCATCTATTGTCACTGTTGTAAATGAATGGCTGTCAAGTGAAGTCATTGATAAATGAAGTCATGCATAGATGAAGATGGATCAATGTGTTGTCATTGATATATGATACATAAATGATTTCATGCATAGATGAAGATGGATTGATGTGTTGTCATTGATATATGATGCATAGATGGATAGATACATTAATGCATTGATCGTTGGATCATGTGGTAATGCATATAATCAATGACAAAGGGACAATGTCATAGTGATATATTGTCATGGGTTATTCCAGTTGGATTGATGTAAAGATGACTCATTATTGTCTTGTCATGGTTGATAGGAAGTACAAATGGATGAACTCTAAAGTGGTCCCCTTATGGTGAAATCCCTCACGGGAAGACGCTTTGCAGTTGAGTTATCCTATAAGTATGGTTAGAGAACCCATAATTAATTGTGGAATAATGAGATGAATATCAGTGAATTTTTCAGTGAAACTATCCTAGATGGATAATGCTTGTCATGCCATTTCCAGTGGTATGTCGAACGTCAAATAACTCCTCACGTTTTGAGATTTATGGCCTTACAAAGTTGGAGGACCCTCATATGTTGGCTAGAAGCCCCAAAAAGTCAAAGAAGTCAAGGTTCTTACAAAGAAGAAACTATTTAAATAATAAAGTGAAGTGATAAATTCAAAGAGGATTATTTAAATAATAAAGTTAATGGAGAACTTTCTAATTATGGAAAGTGGTTATAAGTGGGTTAACCCTAAAATAGGGAAAGTGGTTATGTGGATAAAGTGTATATGTGGACAAAGTGGCCTAGTGGATGCTTCTAAGGAAGCTACTTGGAGAGTATAAATAAGAGGCAAGGGTCTCGTGTAAAGACATATCTCTTGAGCATATATTGAAGATCTATTCTAAGGAAGAGAGTGATTTCAAGATCTCATGGACGCATCAAAGTTTCCATAAGTTTGAGATCTTGACGACAAAAGTTTCAGAAGTTAAGAAACCCTAGTGAGCTAGAGCGCGTACATATGTGGGATACAGTGAGGCAGGGCACGTACACACAGGGGATGAAGAAGATCAGAGTGTGTACAATTGAAGAAATGCATGGATACTTGAGTGTGAGTTGATGCAGGTTCTTGAAGGATGAAGCAAGTTCCAGATTTGCATTCTATGGGATCAGATCTGCCATAGACTTTCTAGTATGGTTACATGATTGTTTTGATGGATACTTTTGCTTATTGTATGGTGGATTCTTAAGGAATTCTTGGTATGGATGTTGTGATATGGTTTATTTTGGTTGATTTATAGAGTGAGAAACACTCTTATGTTTCAGTACTCATATGGTTGCCATAATATACTGGTTACTTACACATGATTGAGTAACATTCATATTGTATGGTTGAGGAGCATGAGTAAGTTGTTGGAGAGAATATATGTGCTGTGATTGGTTATGGTACATATTCGACAGTGAAATACATACGTGGATGTGAGTAAAGGTTGAAAAGGATTTGAGTTTTTCAAGAAGAGAAAACCCTAGTTGTTCAGAATGCTTACATAGGCTGTAGTACAGATAGGTCGCGTACATACACGGGCTGCACTATTGGTAGGGCATGTACATACACATGTTGCACTACTGACAGGTCTCGTACATGTTGAAATATTGGTATATCTTGAGGATTGAATCCTCTTCTCAGTTGGTGCTGAGTTGTGTAACCTGAGTCTTGCATTGCAGAGCTGGTGCTCTTGTGGAGTTGTAACTATATTCAGTTGTTTCTGATAAACCCAAGGATTATAGTCCATAATAAAAAGAGAATTGTACATACATCTTGTGTTCTTTGTGTTCTTTATGGTGATGGATTGTTGATGATATATGTTGTTGTTATCTATTGTTGATATATGTTCACATACAACTAGTTATAAATGACATTAATAAGTGATGAGTAAATGGTGTTTTCTAACTAAGGAGTTTTTGTGAAGGGAATACTACAAATATCCCTACATTGATTCACCTCCCCCTCTTAGTGTGGTTGGTGTGTCCAACAATTGGTGTCAGAGCAGGCCTTCACTATAAGCCTTAACAAGCTTGGAGGAGATCCACGGACACACAAATGGATTATGAAGTTCCAATCCTTGATGAGGAAAATTATTTAACATGGAGAATAGAAATGAAAGTGCATTTGAAGGAAAAAGGAGAAAGTTTTTGGAAAGAAACTATTGGTGGATGATTTCCCTTAAAAAACAAGTCAAAGTTTGCAGCTCAAAAGGAAGAAAAGAAGAATGATGCATTGGCTCTCAAGACCATTCTTAGTGGACTCTCAATTTTGATCAAAGAGAGCATGGGACAATGAACTTCCGCCGAGGATCTATGGATAAAGATAGAGAATACATACCAAGGCAAAAAGGAAGACACTAAAGACAACTCCATCATGAACAATGAAGGTAAATAATCTCCACAATCCTTTGATTACAATAATTCTAAATGTGATGATGTTGAATGTTTCTCTACATGTGAAGAAGAAGATCTAGAGATAGTTTTTGAAGAATAAGATGATAATGATCCCATGGAAGAAGTAGACAAAGAAATTTCAAAGCTTAAAAGGAAAGTTGATTGGGGTCTATATGAATGAACTATGACCATATTTATATAGACTATCTAAAAGGTTTCTTGAAAAGAATCAAAAGCATATTTTGAAACTAAAGAAAATGCTCAAGGAACAAGAAGAAAGTAAAAGGTCTCAATTAGAAGAAAAAGAAAAAGAGATCAAAAGACTAAAGAATGAAATAGAAGAAAATAAGAAGGTAGACAATGAGATTAGCAAAAGTCTTGAAGTTAATATCCATGTCAAGACCCAAATTGAAGAAGCCAAAAGGGTTGAGGAACTACTAAAGAATCAAGTAAATGAAAAGAAAGAGTCATTTCATAAGTTGGAAGCTGAAGTTGTTGAACTTAGAAAGAAAGTAGAGAAGTCAAACAAATTCTTGAATAGCTCAACAATATTGAATGAAATCTTGGATAGTCAAATATCACCAAATGATAAATCAGGTCTTGGATACAACAAATAAGCTGCAAATGTTGAAGCAAACACCTCAAAGAAGCTTGAGGTAAGTCCCTCATTCTCAAAAGATGGAAATAATGTTGTGAGTCAACCATCTACATAAAGCAAGGAAAGTTTCAAAAGAAAAAAGAAAGGAAGACATCCAGAAGCCATCTTTACACCTCAAAGCAAAGTCAAAAGAGAGACACCTTCAAGATGGACAACAAAGCAAATGTATGGAAATGTTTTTCATGGTCACTGCTACTCATGTAATGAATATGGTCACAAAGCTTTGGAATGCAAATATTATGCAAGGAGAGATAATGAAAGATTTCATAACACCATAAGGTGTTGGAGATGTAATCAAGTAGGACACATTGTTTCTTAATGTCACACCATGAGATTCTACAACTATAGTGGATTTGGCCACAAATCCCAGGATTGTTGGAACACAAGAAGATAGTCCATGATAATAAATTCATATAGCATGACAAGAAGAACACATGAGGCTAGAAGAGAAGACAATGTTGGAAATATGGAAGCTTAGAGCTCAAGTTCTGAGAACCTGGGACAAATTCAGAAGTGGGTGAAGAAGATTGAACAATCAGAATAGAATGCCAGCCCTAAGGCAAGCTCAAGATTGACTTCTTCTGAGGAATACGCAGGTTACATTGGTAACTATCATGTACATACGCGAGCTGACCTATAAATAGGTTGCATAGATACACGAGATGTATGTATACCCATACATACGCGAGATGTCCGTATGTACGCATATATAGATATGCATACATACACGTATCTATGGTAAAAGCCTTGGGAAAAATGCTATGCATATAAGTTGCAGCATGATATGATGGTATAACTCTCTATTGAAGGGATGACATGGTTTGTTGTAGGTTTTCATGATTACATGTTGGCATACATAATTTATGTATGTATGGTGATGACATATGGTTCAGTGTTGAAATACTATCTTGGATGCATGGTACTAACCCTAGAGTGTGGATTGAATTTTTTTTCTGTTGAGGAACAATGTTGGGATTGACAATGAATTTATGGCACATTGGTTATGAGATATATCATTATGATGCTAGCTAGAGATGTCGTTGATCTATTGAGACACACTTCTAGTACATATATCTTTGGATGTTTAGTATTATTTGTAGTGAATGGAGGTTGAGAAAGATCTATTAAGGTATTGTTAGCACTAAGAATCACCCTAATATTTCAAAGAGGATAATCCTAGTACCCATCAAAGTATGTGTAAATGTGAATGAGTGTTTAAAAGTCAAATGGACAAGACTTAGAATAATAATGTTTTAACTCAGAAATCTGGGCTAGCGTGCATAAGAAAATGAGGTCTTGATTAGATTTAGTCAGTGAATGGGAGTTAAAGTGAATAGGAGGAAGACTTAGTGAGGGAGGTGTAAAGGTATGCTATTGACATAAGGTCTTCAAACAGCCTAAGGAGGAAAAACTCAAACACAAGAACTTATTGAATTCAAAGTTAAAGAACACTGAAGAACAACATAGCAATATTATAATCAAATATTCATCATAACAAAACCATAAAAATCTCATGTGAATCATCCAATAATGAATACTTTAGCATAAGAGGAAACAAGATGATATAAAGAGAAACTGACTTCTATTAATAAAAAATTCTCAAGTCTAATACATAACCAGAGAACATTTTACTTAGTCAAAAATATTACAATTAGGGCACCCAGCTTAACCATTTGAACCTCTCTAATCATTTAGAATATGTATTTATAACCAAAAAAGGAAAGGAAACAACTAGAGGTGTGATCTTGCCTCCCTCCCCTAAGATTCTCTAAAACAATTATCATTGTAACACCTGTGCTAACAACTCTTAACAAACTGCTACAAAATAGGAACCATGTTGGCAACCACTCCAACAAGAACGAAATCACATGTCTCCCTTTAGGCACATTCCTTTTCATTGCCAAGTGTCCTCCAAGGGTTGTATGCTGCCTCCATTCTGCCACCTATGATACTCACTTCTCTCCACATAATTAACTATCCAAAGGACTCATGAATTTGAATCCCTTGATTATAGGTGTGAGTTCGTAGCGCCATTCAGTAGTGCATTGGGTAGCCAGTTCTGTAGTGCCCTATGCAAAAACACTCTGCAGATTTTGTAGCTCCTCTTCCAAAACATGCCTATAGTTTCTATAGCGCCAATCATGTGTAATGACTGTGTGAAATTTCGTAGTGCCCCTCCCAAAATAGCTTCTGCGGATTCAGTAGCACCACACCTTAAATAGACTCTGTGGATTTGGTAGCGCCACACCTCAAATAGCCTCTGCGGATTTGGTAGCGCCATCTATCAAATGTTCGTGCAAATTCAGTAGCACCATTACTGAGTTCATCTAGGTGATTTCATAGCATTCTACAGAATCGGTAGTGCCACTGTGTAGTTCATTTAGGAGATTTTGTAGCATATTAGGTAGTGAAATTGCAAAACATACTATATAGATGATTTTGCAATGCCATGGCGCTACAGAATGTCTTTTTTTTTTTTTTCTGTGTGATGAGACCAATCCTTCAAAAGAACAAAAAACTTAGCTGATGGATTAGGAGCCTGTAGATTCCTGTATAGGTGGAAAAAAATTATACTTCCTTGATCACTTTACTCTTGCAAAAATATACCACCCACAAAAATGGATCTTATATCCCCCAACTACTTCATCAACCTAGCACTCCTCCTTGTTGTAGGAGAGATTCCCTCTATCATGGCAACATGTTTTTCCTTTGCAGGGATACTCTTCTTGACTGTGTACTCTTCATGACTATTGGTTCATCTTTTTCAATTGTAGTTTGTACCAGAAAATTTAAGTTCCTCTGGACCAATTCGTCCTTGAAATACTGCAATTCTTCGTTGAGCTTTCTATTTTGAGATTGAAAGCCTCTGTTTTTCCTATAGAGGTTTTTAAGTTTCTTATGGAGAGGCAGGGATATTCTTACTGAAAATTTTTCTAGATCAAGGGTGTTACTGTACATTTCCATGAGCTCCTTCATCTTAATTCTCTCAGTCAAAATTTCTTCTTTCAAATGAGAAACCTCCTTCCTAGCCTCCCTGAGTTGTTTGATTAATCTTTTGAAAGTGTGATTACTAGGTGGAGTGTTGATGTTAATAAGCTCAACATGTTTCTCAATGACTTCACCTTTATCTTTCTGCTACACAAGGGATCTGTCTATCACCCCAATAGGCTTCTCAATTCCTTGACCCTTATATTTCTCTTTCCTTGGAACTGAAGCCTTGGGTAGGACTTCTGCTTCAAAAAACTCCTTGAGGGCTGATGATCTAGAAAGAGGCTTCCTGATTTTGGTCTTAGCTGCTAGAGTAGGTGAACAAAAATGCAACTTCCTTCCCCTCTTGGCTATGGCTTTGGTGTATGAAGGGACTTCTTTGAATTCAGGTGTAGGGGGAGGTGAAAAATCTCTCTGTGGAGAGTCATGAACCTCCCTCTCTTCTTCTTCAATTTCCATGAGGTCTTCTTTGTCTTGAGTAGTGGATTTTCTTTTTCTCTTCCTGCTTGTTCCCGATGGAGAAATGCTAGTAGATGGAAAAGGGATCTGCATCCTAGACTAAGGAGTAGAGTCTATATCTAGCTGCATGTGGGAAGAGATAATGAACTATTCCCAAGGAATGTTCCTCTTCTTCAACTCTTCCATCACTAACATCCTGCTCAATCTAGAGTGAAATACACTAGTGTACACAACCTTGGACTTGGCTTGGACTCTATCAGACGTCTTCCCCATGTTCCTCAAAAGGTAGAAAGGGATATTCATTGCATATTTTCCAGTCAAATGTAGCAAGATCCTTATATGGTATTGGTATAACATGTTAAACCTTCCCTCACATGTGACGTATCTCTGGATGATCTTCAACATTTTATCAAAATCTTCAACTAGGTGGGCTTCTAGGCACTCCCTTGGACAAATTTTCTGTCTGATAGTCTGATTTGAGGAATTCCTTGGAGAAGGAAGCATTTAGGATCATGGATTTAAACCACCTCTCATCATTATTAGGAATCCCAGTGGTTGTTGCAATAGAGGCTTAAGATATGTAAAACTCAAGGTTTCCCACCTTAGTCTTAATGCCATCAAAATGTAATGCAAGTTGCCTTGCTACTTCAGGATGTCCCCTCTGTATGTTTTGTCAAAAAGAGAGCAAGCCAACCCTTTGGAAAAACTCCCTGACCATTGGCTTAGCATCAAATAGATGGATGTCAAAGGGTTCAGTCCTAACCACACTCCCTCCCTTGTGATATTTCTTCTTTTGAGGTGTCTCCATGGATAAATATAGGGGATCAAAGGTTGTGGTGTAGTGAGGGGTAAGAAAAAAAACAAAGGAAAAGCTCAATGAGATATGACAGTGGATAATGGTTGCTCTCTCTCAGGATTTTCCTCTAACTCACCTTGATTTAAAAATATACTAGTTTGATGGCCTTTCTTTAAAATTCAGAGAAATATCCCCCGAGGGGCAGCTCAATTGGAAAGTGCCATGAATATGAAGTTCCATGAGGTTTCGAGTTCAACTCCCCTAGACTTACAATGTGTGTCGCATAAGGGGCATCGTGGGAAAACCTGGAAGTTATAGTGGTAGCAGTTGGATAACATGACCACGTGTAATGCGAGCACATGCCCAACTAGTTGCTGATTCCGCCAGACATAAAAAAAAAATTGAGAGTAATAAATTCTGAGTTAAGGAAGGCATGGATGCATTGTTCAGTTTTATATCACCACACCATGGTCATCAAAGCTTTGGAAGGGTAGGGAATTCTTATAATCACTGCCAACAGATCTTGAGATGAATGAATAGTGATACAGTGAAAAGAAGAGGCTAATGCATGGGTTTCTGAATACAAAAGATAACACTGATCAATCCAAGTAAAACACATTGAAAGAAATAGGGGATATGTAGTGTAGTTTTAGAAACAACTTTATGTAGCATAGTGTGAACATAAGGACCAAGTGATTGATCGAGTACTCAATATTCAGAAGCAAAACAAATTGACCTCTAGAATAGATGAAATCCAGGTGACAATGGTTGCAAAGTCTGTGGGAGAAAAACTACAGATGCAAATGGATGAGGGAAGAAGTAGTCTACAGTGTCGGGCACTACCAAATGCTGAGGCAGGGGTATCTCAAGATTTTTCTATGTAATGAGAGGACTCATGAAATACCTGGAGATTGTGACTGATAATGGAGGATCTGAAACAATTTAGGAAATTGTTATGTCCACCTCCATGTCCAATTTATCTTTGATAGTTGATCTCGTAGCGCAGTCTGCAACTAGTCTGAACTAGTGATTTCAGTGGTGCCGAGCTTGAGAGAAAATTCAAATGCTTAAACTATTAGGAAGCTTCATAAATGAACAGATATTAATATTCTCTTTTAACAACAATGGCACTGAAAACAAGGTAAATCATGACCTCAACTGATTATGAAAAATTATGGCAAAGATCAAAGGACAAAGGTGCACTATGGAAACTCCTAGTGAGTTGGCAACGCCTTTTTCAAAAATTTGATTTGACCCCCCTTTAACGGACATAGGGACAATATGGAAAGGATAAAGGGTATGAGTGGATGGAGTGATGTGTCAAGTCATAAATATCATGGGATGGGTTATGCTTGTAGTCAAGTCAAGAGGTGAGTCAAAGCCATAAACCATAGAATGAACCTAGGCTTAAAATCTACGTGTGGGCCAAAAATGAGCCAAAACCATAAGTATTTATTTGTTCAAGCTAACCTAAGAAAATATGACACAGACCTCTGACCCTCGGGCTGAACTCTACATAGGATCATTCTTAAATTCTCCTCGAGTTGAAGTGGCTCCTTTGTTTCCCTGCTGGAACCTTCAATGAATTCGATCCATAGGTCCTTCGGAAACCCCACCTGTGTGAACATGCACAAGGCGCGATCTTCACCTCCACATGACCACAATCAAGCCTTAGCACAAGAGATTTTTGTGACTCATGTTCTCATGAGTTCTTGAATTGAAGACCCTCGAATCCAAACCTCTGATACTCGAGAATGTGATACGAGTATGGCCCCTTTCTTGCTAGTGCCTCTATAAGCGACCACTGGCTAGGGCCTAGCTTTAGCACCTCTCGCAACTCTTAACTTTGCAAGTTGGAGTGTTGAGCCCTTGTTCTCCTTTCTTGTGAGTCCCCAAGACACGATGAGTTGAAAATGAGTTGACCCCTTCCCAGTTGACGCGTGTCCACCACCTATCACTTGCTTTCACCTTTTCAGTGTGTTGTATGTTTTCGCAACCTATCACCCACACAGTCCCCACCTAATGGATGTGCCACGTGTTCGCACGAGCCCTCGATGCTTGGCACTTTGTGACTTATGCAGTCGAAAAGTGGTTCTTCCAACCTTTGAACCCTCAATGCGTGATATGGCGAGAAGGTTTTGATCCAATGGTCTTCCCGTGACCTGGACGCAACGGTTGCCCCTGCTCCTCGCAACTCATGACTTCGTGAAACGAAGAGTTTGGTTTGCTCTCTCCAAACTCCCGAACCCCGAAATTGCTAGATGATCCAATGGTGTGGATTGAAATGAGATCAATGGCTCAAAGCCTCCCTGATCCGACAACTTATATCCTTTCAGGAGTCTGTGGGTCAAGAGTTCCAAACTCTTACCCCTACATCTTCCAGTAGCCGAAATACCAGAATGGTATTTCGGGGATTTCCCTGAAACCTTGTCTGTGTGCACCTTTTGGGACTTTGGGATTCACGGTTTCACAAATCCTCTATGAAAAATGTTTTCTCCTTCGATCTCCTGGTATCCAAAACCACGATGGGTTTGGATCTCTACCATGTGTCCTCTGAAATGGATGGTTTTGATCTTTTCGTTGTTTTACGTACCGGGAGTTTGAAACTCTTGGTACCAAAATCTCTACCTCCTCTACCTTCCAAACTCTAAATAGCTGAAATTCCAAAGTTCTGCCCAAGGAAAGACACATTTCGTGACTTCGGGGTTTTCACTGTGAAGTACCCCGATCTCTTGTCATCGTGATTCCTGAAATGTCGAACCCCGAATCTCTGAAATGATCTAGTGGATCCTCTTCTGGGTTGCTTTAAAGGCTTAAACCCCTCACAACTTGATGTGATCCGATGGCTCACGGGCCTCCATGCTCCAGATCCAACAGTAGTTGTAGCTCCCTCCAGAGCATGTTATTTCTTTCTTTTCCTTGGAAGATGTTAAAGTTCCAAAGGTCTCGATCTTTGCTTTCTTTTCGAACCCTGCAACCTTGGGTCTTGCCTGCGTTCTTGAGACGTTGTCTCTCCTGAGCTTTGTTCTCTTTTGAAACCTTGAAAGGTTTCTCAACTTCCTGCACTCCTTGTAGTTGTTGCTCTGCGTGCAAAGGCACTCTTCTTCCTGAGATTTCTGTCTCTGAACCCTCCAAAGGGTTTCTCTTCCTCCGTGACCTTTGCAGCTATGGCTCTGTGCGCTAAGGCACTGTTTCTCCTGAGATTTATTTCTCTAAAACCTCAAGGGGTTTCCCAACTTCTGCACTCCTTGCAAAGTCTTTGCACATAAAGGTGCTATCTCTTCCGAACTTGAGAAATTGAAATAAGTTCTTCCTGCGCACACTCCTTGTGCTTGACGAGCCTTCAGACGGCTGTTTTTCTGTCGACACTTTACTCAGGTGTTGGACTAGTGCACTCCTTTCACAGGTCTTTGTCCTCCTTGAGCTTCAACTGCTCAGACCCCAATGGTCTCTGTCCCTTTCTCTCCTTGAAGGGATGAAAATTCCCTTTGGCAACTTCCTGATCAAGCACTCCTTGTTGAGCCTGCAAGGTGTTCAGCAACCCTGTGAAGGTCCTCCTGTGACACTTCTCTTATCTTTCCTGAACTCAAGAAAGAGTTATCCTCTGTGCACTCTATGCATTTTCTCAATGCCCACCTGGTAGAGCTTCCACAAAATTCTCAAAAATTCTATCTTCCCGTGCCCTCAATGCACACGCTCAATTCCCTCTTGGCAGAGGTCTAAATAACCCTCAGTAGTTTTGTCTTCTCTATGCCTTCCTCTACATAGTATTACCTCCAAGGTGTTAAGTAACCTTGAGGTTTCCTTCTGAGTCTATGACTTCCTCTTGTGCACCCTCCTAGAACGTCTCTGTCTGAATCCACAGAATTCAGAAGTGCACCTTATGCATTGGCTTTCAGAGACCGCAGTACTCTTTCATGCACTCTTGCATGAAGCCTCAAAGAACCAAGACCTGGAATCAAAGAACCCAATAGATAGGAAAATATATATGTCCCTGCAAATTCACATAAACAACATACATCTACAACATAAACCAACACACATAAAGACATTCATTCATAAACATAGAATCATTGCAGGAAAAAATGCTATGTTTATATTAATTTAGGAATGCCTCTTTACAATGTGTTTGAGCTCGGACTACAGTAGAGTCTCGGCTCTCTTCTCTTCTCTCTCGTCTACCAAATTTCCACACACTCAAAATAAGATACAATGATATTTTACATGAGGGGGCTCTTTGAGCTCTTCCCTCCAAGCTACCTACCCTATTCAATTACATTGAATTTACAATTAATGGTTGTCTAGTCCGAATCAGATCTAGATCCCAGCCTTACAACTATTTAAGGCGACTTCTATCTAAATTCTGCTCAAAGGCACGACTTTGGCTCTACAAGCCTTACATTCATTGAATACATTTAATTCAAAATTTGAAAAGAACGAGAGGGTTTCACCTCTCTCCATCCCATTGAATGTGCACTAATGATGATTTGGTTGGTGCATATCTGGCTTGGGAGCGATGCTCCTGCATATTACTCCTCTACTGTGAGAAATTCATGAGCTCCTACTCATGAGCTTTTCAACCTTACTGTTGAAATCCACCTGGATCCCAAACGATTCTCTAGAGCTGTCCATCTACTCCATCTCTCTGCTGCTATAGCTTCTGCTGCTGTGCTACTCTTGCAGTCTCCTTTCTGCCCAATTTCTCATTCCTGACCTCTTCTGCTGATCTCAACATCAGCCTTCTGATGTCCTCTACCACCTCTTCCAACTGCTGCAGGGGCTGGCTCTCTTCATGCAGTCTCCTTGGCTGCACTTCTGTCTTCTCAATGGGAAGATCTGCTCGATCTCCCATGCTATCTTCTCCATCTGCTGTGGCCTTAACTCACCACTCTGTTGCAGATTTCAGCTCTGCAATCCCCTCACTGATTTGTTGCTCAGATTCTTCCTATGGCAGCTTTGCTTATGCCATATCTCCTACTGGCATGTCTCTAGCTTCTTCTAGCTACTCCTCAGACTAGAATTCTTCTTCACCTACTGCTGCATACCTAGACATTGCAGTCTTCATCATCTTCTCAACTCCCTCGCTGAAAATTATGATCAATTTCTCGGAATGCTCCTCTTCTGAAATATGCATGACTATCTGCTCATGGCAGTCATCTACTAGCTCTGGATTGTTCAACCAATGCTCCATCATCTCCAACTATATCTCCCATGAAGTGATCATCTTATCTTCATGCTCTTCTTCTGTTGTCATCTTCAGTGCTGCATTTGTCTCCTCTTCAACTTCCTGGATGAAGTTTTCAAGCCATTCTTCTGAATGCTCCTTTCCTTTTGCTTGGACAAACATTAGTGGCTACTCCATTTCTTCCTCCATGACAGTATCTGCTGGATGGTTGTCTTCTATTGCTACATCGACAACACATACGCTAGCCTCAACTAGGATATCTAGCAGGAATACCTCAATTCCCCCAATGATCAGAAAAATCCTCTTATCCTTCTCTGTCAGCTCCTCTTGCTGATATGAAATCACCTCTGAGTTCATGAGACTTTCAGATAGTCTCATCTACTCTCCCTTGCCCACCTGGAAAATTGGGAATTTTCTGCTGCCCACTTGACAGTCTATGAGATCCTGTGATCCCATCTTATTGCCCTTCTGGAAACCTGAGTTTTTTGTCCTGCCCTCCTAGTAATCTATGTGTTAAGGTCCTAACCGACACATAGGTAGATCAATGTATTCAGATGTAATAAAGGTCAATATTAATAAGGCCTTTCAATAAAATAGAATAAGGCGGATGTAAGAAGACCTAATAGAAGATTCCACTTCTAGAAGGTTCTTCCTCTAGATGCTTTTCTTAATAGACATATTTAGTATAAATAAGGGTCGAGGGTATGAAAACCCTGGCTAGAGATTATTGTAATAGAGCGCTGCTCAATTGGAGGTTGCCCCCTCAAAGAGGCCTGTGAACATTGCTTTCTGAATCAAAGTGCTATTTCTATTGTTGTTCTTATATCGTTACTGTGTTATTGTGGAGATTATGCTTGATATTTTAATGTTATTTTGCCATTTCTAGCATTTTATTTCTGTTCTGCATATTTTATATATCTGGTATCTTGCAAGTGGTATCAGAGCACTTTCCTTGGCATAAATTGTGGGTATTTTTTTTTTAGGGTAGAGATGTATTCCAACGTCTTTAAGTTAAAGAGATCTGTCGTTACACGCATAAACCTACAGTTGAGGGATTTATACACGCAGGAAATACAAGTGGTTCTTAAGCGCACATTTGTTGGCCACCCTTGTAACCCCTGTTGGTACCCCTTCGAGTGGTAGCGCATCAGACAACACTTGTGTATAGATCGGCCTATATTTCCTAAAGCCCTCTTTAGATAAACCTATCGGCCACTGGACTGCTATAGTGTCACCGAGAACAACACTCGGGAAGATACTCTCTAGTACCTGGGTAGTCGGGTAGTACGGTTAAGGGTACGATCTATCCTCCTTAGTTAGTGCCCTGAGATATTGGGCCGAGTACTACTGTTGGACCCTGCACATATATCAGAGAGCTATAACACAGGGAAAACCCTTGTCTGTAGAATCCTTGAATACCTAACGCTTGGGGAACATAAACATAAACATAAACAAATTAAAATAGAGAGATCTATTGCCGTGCATCTGTGTTAGGGTTGCCAAGTAAATACGCATTTCTTTCTGGTTAAGAATTTGGGGTTTTCAACATTGTAGCATTCTTCAGACCAGAGTATAACCCCGCAGCTAAAAAAAAAAAGTCTGGAAATTTTTTCACCATTATTTGAGACCTATTCCATTAGATTCATCTCTTCTCCCTTATCACATTCATCCATATCATTTTTCCACAAAAATTTTTGACCTGACCCACTCCCTTTTCAGTTCACCCATCCTCATGGCCCATACCCGTAGCCAAGAACTGGAGTCTCGCTTCAACACCTTGCAATCTAGTTTTCTCGAGACCCAACAAGAAGTTCAACAACTCAGTGCTACTATTGCCTCTCATGATACATCCATCAATACCACCATAAATGCATCCATAAATGCAGCCATGCAGTCCGCAATGGTGGAAGTCAAACACGAACTAACCACCCAACTTGAATCTGTCTTTGCATCACTCTGCACCAAACTCAAGATCCCTACTGATGACTCTTTTCCTGATGCACATACAAAGACTGAAGGTGAAACTTCTTCCCATTCCTTTCAACCCCATCACTTTCAATGGGACATACGCCTTCCGCGGGTGGATGTAACCAAATTTGATGGCTCAGACCCCACTAGTTGGGTCACCCAAATGGAACATTGTTTCTCTCTCTACAACATTACCGATGACTTGGACAAACTCCAGTATGGTGTTCTCCATCTAGATCAAGAACACTAGCAATGGTGGCAATGGAGAAAAACTTCCCGTCATGGGTATATTGCTTCGACCCAATTTGTGACTGAGCTTTATGAATTCTTTGACACTGATACCAACCATTTAGTCCATTCGAAAAAATTGAAGCAATCAGGCACAGTAGAAGACTTCATAGCTGCATTTGAGCACCTGGCTTTTCGAACAGAGGGCATGACTGATGCTTTCTTTCGAGAGTGTTTTATCAGTGGCCTTAAGGAGTATATTAGGGCCCATGTCCTCATGGCTTGACCTACGACTTGGGTGGAGGCTACTAAAAAAGCTAAAGAATCACAACAAATTGTTTCCTCTCAAAACTGTAAGCCTTCCTTTATCCCTCTCCCTAAACCTGTAAACCCCACTACTCCCTCCGCCCCATTAAAGATCCAAAAATTGACCAAGGCTGAAATCGATGAACGACAACTCAAAGGCCTTTGTTATAATTGTGATGACAAATATTTCCCAGGCCACAAATGTAAGGAACAAAACCTTTTTATGGCCATCTCTAAGGATATTCCGGAAGAGGATGTTGACACTCCCCTTGTGCCTGAGTCACCAGAAATCACTGACATAAACCCTCCCTCCAACCCTCCCGAAGTGGAACATCATTTCCCTCAATGCTCTCACTGGCTTCTCTGCCCCACAAATCCTCAAGCTAATCAGTTACATCAAGCACCGAAAGGTCATCATTCTAGTTGATAGTGGCAACACCCACAATTTTATTCATTGCCACATTGCCCAAGAAACCCATTGCTACATCCATGCCGTCAACAATTTCCAAATCATGATTGCCAATGGTGGTTCTATGAAATGTTGCGGGCACTGTGAAAATGTGCCTCTCCAAATCAGTGACTACCACCTAAAATCCCATATGTTTTCTATTGACATGGGCGGTTGCGACATTGTGTTGGGCGCAGACTGGCTAAGGACTTTGGGTCCCATTCTCATGTATTTTCATAACTTAACCATGCAATTCGACCAAGGAGGCCACCAATATAAATTCCAAGGCATCACTGTTGGTTCACCTAAGGTCATCAGTTCTCATCGCATGGAAAAATTGCTCAAAAAAGGTCATTCCGGTGTCATTTCCCAACTCCATGCCATACAAGCCACAGAGACGCCCCCAGTGCCCCAAGATCTCCAAGCCCTCCTTTCTAAACATCAAACAGTATTTTCCACTCCCCAAGGACTCCCTCCTTCCCACAGTGTTCATGATCATTCCATTCCCCTTGTCCCAAAAAGCCTTCCCCCCAATATCCGTCCATATCGCCACCCCTTTGCACAAAAAATTGAAATTGAAAAAATGGTCCAGGAACTCCTTACTGCCAGTGTCATTCGTCCTAGTACGATCCCTTACTTGTCTTCGGTCGTCATGGTACTGAAGAAAGAAGGTTCTTGGAGAATGTGTCCTGACTTCCATGCTCTCAAAAAACTGACCATCAAAGACAAATTTCCCATTCCTGTCATTGATGACCTCTTGGATGAATTGAGTGGCGCCCAATTCTTTACCAAACTTGATCTTCACTCGGGCTATCACCAAATACGTATGAAAGAGTCCGACATTCCCAAGACCGCCTTTCACACTCATGAGGGCCACTATGAGTTTTTGGTCATGCCCTTTGGTTTGTGTAAGGCCCCCTCCACCTTCTAGAGCTTCATGAACCATGTCTTCCACCCTTTTCTCCATCATTTTGTCTTAGTTTTTTTTGATGATATCCTCATCTATAGAAAAACCTGGATAGACCATCTTACTCATGTGGATCAAGTTCTCCGCCTACTCTCTCAGCACCAACTTTTCCTGAAACAATCCAAATGTGCTTTTGGTGCCTCAGAAGTAGAATACTTGGGTCATTTGGTGGGAAAGGATGGTGTCAGGGTGGACCCAAAAAATATTGAAGCTATGCAAGACTGGCCGCACCTAAAGACTCTCAAAAGCTTGCATGGATTTTTGGGCCTCACAGGGTATTATCGCAAGTTCGTTAAGAACTACAGAAAGATTGTAGCACCTCTCACGACTCTCCTAAAAAATAACTCTTTCACTTGGACTCCAGCAGTTGCTCAAGATTTTCAAACCTTGAAGACGACCATATGCACCACTCCGGTTCTAGCCCTTCCCGACTTCACAAAGACCTTTGTGTTGGAATGTGACACCTCAGGGAAAGGAATCAGTGTTGTCCTTATGCAAGAGGGTCGACCTTTGGCCTTCACTAGCAAGCAACTGTCTGAAAGGAATCTGGGCAAACCCATTTATGAAAAAGAAATGTTGGCAATTCTGCATGCCGTTGAGTTGTGGCGTCCTTATCTCTTGGGGCAACACTTCCAAATAAAGACTGACCATCAAAGCCTCAAGTACTTTCTGGAACAACGCATTTCCTACCAGGAGCAACAAAAATGGGTGACTAAGCTCTTTAGATATGATTATGAGATCATTTACAAGAAGGGAAAAGACAATGTCGGGGCGGATGCACTCTCCCAGAAATATGAAGACGAAGGATCCCTTTTTTCTCTTTCCTTCATCGTACCCAATTGGCTCCAAGATGTGCATCAGGAATGGCTTCAAGATCCCAAAAGTTCACATCTGATCCAACAACTGCAGAACAAGGCTCCGGCTCCCCCAGGGTACTCTTGGCTCTAGGATGAGCTTCGATACAATGGCTTCTTGTATTTAAGTAAACAATCCAAGCTCAAATCCACGGTACTTTCTGAGCTTCATGCTACACCCACAACGGGGCACTCAGGGTTCACCAAAACATATAACCGAGTCAAACGTTATTTTTTTTGGGATGGTATGAAACAGGACATCCGTAAGTTTGTTGTTGAATGTGAGGTGTGTCAATGGAACAAAGGAGAAACAGTCAAATCTCCAGGCACCCTCCAACCACTTCCGATTCCCCCTGCTATTTGGAAGGATATCTCTATGGAATTTATTACAGGCTTACCCAAATTGGGGAATAAATTAGTCATAATGGTGGTGGTGGATCGCCTTTCCAAGTATGCTCATTTTTGCGCTCTTCACCACCCATTTATTGCATCCATGGTCGCTCAAATTTTTAGGGACCAGGTCTTCAAGCTTCATGGCATGCCGCACTCTATTGTTTCTGATCAAGACCCAACTTTTACAAGCAATTTTTGGAAAGAACTGTTTAAGCTACAAGGAACACAATTGCATCTTAGCTCAGCTTATCATCCCCAGATGGATGGTCAAATAGAAGTTGTCAACAAGTGTTTGGAAACATATCTGAGGTGCTTTGCCTCTGAAAAACAACACCAGTGGGCTCAATGGTTACCCCTTGCCGAATGGCGGTACAACACTACATACCATACAACCACTCGCATGACTCCTTTTGA
>ML777385.1:1303574-1315421 GCA_009831015.1 Picea engelmannii | reverse complement strand
TCAACAAGTGTTTGGAAACATATCTGAGGTGCTTTGCCTCTGAAAAACAACACCAGTGGGCTCAATGGTTACCCCTTGCCGAATGGCGGTACAACACTACATACCATACAACCACTCGCATGACTCCTTTTGAAGTGGTATATGGAAAAAAGCCACCTTCAGTTCTCTCATACTTACCAGGTACCTCGAAGGTCCAGGCGGTTGACCAAACACTTACAGTCTGAGAGGATATCCTTTGTACCCTTAAAGAGAACTTGGTCATGGCACATAATATAATGAAGCAACAAGCAGATCAAGGTCACTCCGAACGTCAATTTACAGAAGGGGATCAGGTGTTTCTGAGAATGCAACCATATAAGAAAACTTCCCTCAAGGCTAAGCATTGTCAGAAGCTAGCACACAAATTTTATGGCCCTTACATAGTTCTCAATCATGTGGGACAAGTCGCATATTAGTTAGATCTGCCTAGTCAATTGAAGCTACATCCTATTTTTCATGTTTCATGTTTGAAGAAGGTGATTGGAACCAGGTGCCAAATTCAAACCAACCTTCCAGAGTTAGCTAAAGAAGGATCCATTTGGCTACAGCCCGAAGCAGTTTTGGACCAGCATGAGCGTCGCCTGCATCAGAGAACCATCAAGGAAGTGCTAGTACAGTGGAAAGATATGACTCCAACAGATGCCACTTGGGAACCAGCTACCATTCTGCAACAGTTTCCACATCTCAAGCCTTGAGGACAAGGCTATTTTTAAGGGGGCGGACATGTTAAGGTCCTAACCCGCAAATAGGTAGATCAATGTATTTGGATGTAATAAAGGTCAATATTAATAAGGACTTTCAATAAAATATAATAAGGTAGATGTAAGAAGACCTAATAGAATCTTTTTCTTCTAGAAGGATCTTCCTCTAGATGCTTCTCTTAATAAACATATTTAGTATAAATAAGGGTCGAGGGTATGAAAATCCTGGCTAGAGATTATTGTAATAGAGCGCTACTCGATTGGAGGTTGCCCCCTCGAAGAGGCCTGTGAACATTGCTTTCTGAATCAAAGTGCTATTTCTATTGTTGTTCTTATATCATTACTGTGTTATTGTGGAGATTATGCTGGATATTTTACTGTTATTTTGCCATTTCTAGCATTTTATTTATGTTCTGCATATTTTATATATCTGGTATCTTGCACTATGAGATCTCTGCTCAATCTCTCCTTTTCATCATCACTGAGATTTATCCCAGTCTCTAGTTCACAGATATGAACCATCTCCTCTGTGGCCCTAAGGCTTTCAACATACCTCAGCCATTGCTTCAATAGTCTCCACTGTCTTCTGGCCAACAATTTCCTGACTGGCCACTTTACCTTCCGCTTCATGGGCCATTCATATACCCAATGTGGCTTTGCATCCTGCTGCATTTGAAATGCAAGCTCTTCCATTTTCTCCCTTATATCAGCGAGCTCCAAATCCATCTCTGCTTTACTCATCTGCTTCGGGTTATTCTTTCCACCGTGTCCATGGCCTTCAGTAGCCATCTTCCTGTCCATGTTTGCCTCTTGGCAAACTTGTTGCTGTTACTCTATAACTGAGATCTTCCAGCCTCTCCTATAGTCCTCTTGATTGTTTTTTGACTGCTGCACACCTTACAACAATCATCACAGAGCTTCACCACTCTATCTTCCTCTTCTTTTTCCTTTTCCTACAATATACGGGCAAAATTCCGCTCTGATACCACTTGACGGTGTGTATCAGAGTGTTTTCTTCAATACCTTCCTCCTAAAATATACAAACGAATTATCAGGCTCTGATACCACTTGACGCATAGCTCCGACCCTCTGGCCGAAATCCACACAGGATCATTCTTAAATTCTCCTCGAGTCGAAGAAGCTCCTTCAATTCCCTACTGGAACCTTCAACAAATTCGATCCACGGGTCCTTCAAAAACCCCACCTATGCGAACATGCACAAGGCGCAAGCTTCACCTCCACACGACCACAATCGAGCCTTAGCACAAGCACTTTTCATGACTTGTGATCTCATGAAGTCTTGAATCGAAGACCCTCGACTCCAAACCTCCAATACCTGAGAATGCGATACGGGTATGGCCACTTTCTTGCTAGCACCTCTATAAGTGACCACTGGCTAGGGCCTAACTTTATCACATCTCGCAACTCGCAACTTCACAAGTTGGAGTGTTGAGCACTTGTGCTCTTTTCTTATGAGTCCTAGAGACACGATGAGTCGACGATGAGTTGACCCCTTCCCAGGAGATGTGTTTCCACCACCTGTCACCCGCTTTCTCCTTTACGGTGCACTGTATGTTTGCGCAACCTATCACCCATGTGGTCCCCACCTAACGGATGTGCCACGTGTTCACACGAGCCCTCGACGCTCGACACTTCACAACTTCTGTAGTCGAAAAGTGGTTCTTCCAACCTCCGAACCCCCGATGCACGATATGGCGAGAAGGTTCTGATCCAATGGTCTTCCCATGACCTGGATCCAACGGTTGCCCCTGCTCCTCGTAACTTGGGACTTCGCGAAATGAAGAGTTTTGTCTTCTCTCTCCAAACTCCTGAACCCCAAATTTGTGAGATGATCCAATGACGTGGATTGAAACGGGATCAATGACTTAAAGCCTCCTTGATCTGACGACTCAGATCCTTTTTGGATTTTGTGGGTCAAGAGTTCCAAACTCTTACCCCTGCATCTTCTGGTAGCCAAAATACTAGAATAGTCTTTCGGGGATTTCCCCGGAACCTTGTCCATTTGCACCTTTTGAGACTTCAAGATTCGCAGTTTCGCGAATCCTCTACGACAAATGTTTTCTCCTTCGATCTCCTGGTATCCGAAACCCTGATGGGTTTGTATCTCTACCATGTGTCCTCTGAAATGGACGGTCCCGATCATTTCACTATTTTGCATACCGGGAGTTTGAAACTCTCGGTACCAAAATCTCTGCCTCCTCTACCTTTCGAACTTCGAGTAGTCGAAATGCCGAATTTTTTCCTGAGGCAAGTCACATTTCATGACTTTGGGGTTTTCACCGTGAAGTGCCCCGGTCTCTTTTCATTAGGATTTTGAAAATGCTGAACCCCGAATCTCTGAAATGATCTAGCGGCTCCTTTTCTTGGGTGATTTAAGGGCTTAAACCCCTCGCAACTTGATGCGATCCGATGGCTCACGGGCCTCCACGCTCCAGATCCAACGGTAGCTGTAGCTCCCTCCATAGCATGTGCTTTCTTTCTTTTCCTTGGAAGATGTTAAAGTTCCAAAGGTCTCAGCCTTTGCTTTCTCTGCGAACCCTGCAACCTTGGGTCTCGCCTGCATTCTTGAGATGTTGTCTCTCCTGAGCTTTGTTCTCCTCTGAAACCTTGAAATTTTTCTTGACTTCCTGCACTCCTTGCAACTATTTCTTTGTGCACAAAGGAACTCTTCTTCCTGAGATTTCTGTCTCTGAACCCTCCAAAGGGTTTCTCTGCCTCTACGACCTTTGTAGCTATGGCTCTATGCACCAAGTCACTATTTCTCTTGAGATTTCTTTCTCTGAAATCTCGAGGGGTTTTCTGACTTCTGCACACCTTGTAGAGTCTCTGGACACAAAGGTGTTATCTCTTCCGAGCTTGAGAACTTGAAACAAGTTCTTCCTGGGCACACTCCTTGTGCTTGACAAGCCTTCAGACGGTTGTCTGTCTGTCAACACTTTACTCAGGTTTTGTCCTGGTGCACTCCTTGCATAGGTATTTTTCCTTCTTGAGCTTCAAATGCTCAGACCCCAATGGTCTCTGTCCCTTTCTCTCCTTGAAGGGATGGGAATTCCCTCTGGCAACTTCCTGGTCAAGCAGTCCTTGCTGAGCCTGCAGGGTGTTCAGAAACCTTGTGAAGGTCCTCCTGTGACACTTCTCTTATATTTCCTGAACTCAAGAAAGAGTTATCCTCTGTGCACTCTATGCATCTTCTCAATACCCACATGGTAGAGCTTCCACAGAATTCTCAGAAATTTTGTCTTCCCGTGCCCTCAACGCACACGCTCAATGCCGTCTTGGCAGAGGTCTACAAAACCCTCAATAGTTTTGTCTTCTTTATTCCTTCCTCTACATAGTCTTACCTCCAAGGTGGCCAGTAACCTTGAGGTTTCCTTCTGAGTCTATGACTTTCTCTGGTGCGCCCTCCTGGCACGTCTCTGTCTGAATCCGCAGAATTCATAAGTGCACTTTATGCACTGGCTTTCAGAGACCACAGTACTCTGTCATGCACTCTTGCATGAAGCCTCAAAGAACCCAGACCTGGAATCAAAGAAACCAACAGATAGGAAAATCTATCTATCCCTACAAATGCACACCTACATCATACATTTACAACATAAACCAACACACATAAAGGCATTCATTCATAAACACAGAATCATTGCAGGAAAAACTACTCCGTTTATATTAATTCAGGAATGCCTCTTTACAATGTGTTTGAGCTCGGACTGCAACAAAGTCTCAGCTCTCTTCTCTTCTCTCTCGTCTACCAACTTTCCACACACTCAAAACAAGATACAAAGATCTTTTACATGAGGGGTCTCTTTGAGCTCTTCCCTCCAAGCTACCTACCCTATTCAATTACATTGAATTTACAATTAAATGTTGTCTAGTCTGAATCGGATCTAGATCCCAACCTTACAACTATTTAAGGCAACTTCTATCTAAAGCCTACTCAAAGGCACAAATTTGTCTCTACCAGCCTTACATTCATTAAATACATTTAATTCAAAATTTGAAAAGAATGAGAGGGATGCGCCTCTCTCCATCCCATTGAATGTGCACTGATGATGAGCTGGCTGGTGCGTAGCTGGCTTGGGAGTGATGCTCCTACATCAAAATCACACAAATAAAAATAAAGCAAACCTAAAGTCTAAAGGATAAAAAATTTAAACCTAAGGGATAAAAGACCCAAGTCAACTTTATGTGATAACATTGGCTCCACAGGGGATGGCATGCTCCCTCTGAGATGCCAAGAACAAGCATTTCCAGTGCCTTATCCTAGGGCTATGGGGTCACTTATTCAATCAGAAATAAAACAAAAATGATATTTACAATAAAATGGAAAGCCTCTCATGGCTTAAGAAAAATAGTTTTTCAAAAAGTGCCCATTGACAGAGCCACCAAAAACTTCAGAATCCTTTAAATTTTGCAACTTGTAAGTGTTATTTTAAAATACATCAGAAATTTTGAAGGGACCAATCCACAAGGCCTCAAATTTACCGTGCTTTCCTTTGTATTTCTTGGGTGCATCCCACTTGAGCACTAGATCTCCCAGCTGAAAATATTCTTTGATTACCTTCTTGTCAAAGGCTTGCTTGATCTTTTGTTGATGGTTCTGTGTTTTTTTCAGTAGCTTCTCCCTAGTCTGTTGCACTTCTACCAGCTATTGTATTCTTCTAACCATATCATCAGGTTCTCCTTGGTAGTCCTAGAATAATTTTTCCAATAGCAAGGCAAGATGAGTAGGAAATACAACCTCAACTCCATACACAAGATGAAAAGGAGAGACACCAAGTGATCTCTTTTTTGTAACTCTATCAGCCCACAAAGCAAATTTCAGCTTTGAATCCCATGCTTTCTTGTTGTCTTCTAACAATATCTTGATGATATTTATAAGGCTCTTGTTAGAGGATTCTGCCAATCCATTCCCTTGGGGGTAGTAAGGAGTAGAATGAACCAATGTAATACCATACTATTCACAAAACTTGATCAATGGTTCAGCCTTGAAAGATGCAACATTATCAGTAACACTTTTTCTCAGACAACCAAATCTTGACATTATATCCTCAAGAAAACCAATGATCACCTTGTGGGAGGAATTCCTTGTGGGGATAGATTTTATCCACTTGGTGAAGTAATCGGTGGTAGTCAAAATCCACCTATGCTGACCACTTGAAGTAGGATGAGTTTCCCCAATGAATTGTAGGCCCCACTGTTGAAAAGGTCATGAAGCTACCACATGCTTCAATGAAAAATATTTGAGTTTCTTCTTTCCAGAAAACTTTTGGCACAAGATATAATATTTGCAAAAACGTTAGTAAAAAGGCTAGGCCAAAAATACCCAGCTCTGAGGATTTTATAGGCTGTGGTTCTCTAGAAGTGATGGCCCCCACATAAATTGTCATGAAAATCAGACATAACATTTTGGGTCTCTTGTGGATCAAGACATCTCAAAAGCACTCCTAGAGGATCTTTCCAATACAAAACTTGGTCAATAAGACAATATCTGATTGATTTGAGCTTCAAATATCTTACCTTGTTTATTTCCAAACCATCAAGAGGCCACAACTTCTCCAGAAAATATATGATGTCCTTGTACCAAGTGCATTCTGGCAATTGGGCGCTTACCTGTGAACCTTTATCAGACAACTCAACTTGTTGATTATCTGAGCTAATATTTATGAAATTAACTCCCAAAGATGTGCAATTTTATTCAGCCAACAACCTAGCTAAACCTTGGCCTTTAACCAATTTAGTGGACTTTATTTCAAGATCAAATTCTAGAATTTTGGCAATCCATTTGCTCCTCCTCCCATCTATGTTAGGCGGGATAAGTATCTCTTTCATTGAGGCTGAAGGAACATATGCACCAAATTTTGAATGCAACACATATACTCTAAAATCCTTGAGGGATTTGACCAAAGCATAAGCCTTCTTTTCAATGATGTCATATTTTATTTATGCATCCCTCAATGCCCTAATGAAACAGGAAATAGGCTGCTCTAACCCTTCTACATTTTTCTGGAATAAAACAACAACTACTATGTGAAATGAATCAAAAGAAAATATCAGAAAATCCTTGGAGTAGTTAGGGATGATGAGCATAGGTGCTTCATTCAAAGCCTTTTTTATTTTATCAAAATAATTTTTAGACTCAATAGTCCATTTGACTTCATTTCCTTTCCTTAGCATGGTTGTAATGTACTTTAGAAATTCAACAAAATTTGAAATTAACCTTCTTAAAAAATCGATTTTCCCCAAGAAATACTGAACTTCTTTCTTGGATCTAGGGAGAGACAAGGTTTGGATGGCTTCTACTATGCTTGAATCAATTATTACCCCTTAAGTTGATACAATGTGCTCTGATAATTTCCCCTCCTTCATAGAAAACAATGAATTTTTAGGATTGAGAGAGAGACCAAACTTTCTGCACTTCAAGAAGACCTTTTTCAAATGATGATAATGTTCTTTATCAGATTGTGAGTGTTATCGATCCAAGAAACTCCTTAGGGTTGTAGGCAAAGGATGTTTGGTAACTTAATAAATCATGAATAATGAAAGTGTGGATCAATGGGATAATAGAGATTAACTAATGAGAAGACAACTCACAATGCAATCAAATGAAACAGTTCTTTTAGGAATCAATGAACAGACATAGTAAAATCAAAAGGTATGGAGAAAACTGATCTAGATAATCAAGTACAGCAATGTGTAGGATCATACAAGCCAACAAGAATTCCTTTAGTTCAAGTTTATGAGCTAATTAAGAAGATGACAGTTCTCAATAGCTGAGCTAAACTGAAATAAAGTACAGAACATGGAATAGATGAAGAAATCTGTCATTAACAACAAAAGAAGACTGATTCTATATTGAAAAATAAGTGTCTTAGTACAATAGCCAAAAAAGTATCCAAAATTGAACCCCTTGACTCTTAGAAAAGCTGGGAATTTATAGCCTTTTACAATTAGTTTTAGATCCTAAAACAATGGATCTGATATTCTAAAAATAGAAAGTCAAAACTGATTTACAAAAGATAAGGAGAGATCCTCAAGATGAGGTCAACCTCTATCTTTTGGTCTTCAAACATTGGTTGAAAGTTCATGAAGTGTAGCTTAGCCTTCCAAGGATCTTTGATCTATTCCTTTGAAAGTGGAATTCGAATTTGATGATGTGTGCCAAAAATTCCTATCATTTTGCCCTTGAAAATCACCAAATCTAGTCAAAAATTCCCTTTGACTTTCATCTCCAAGAATGGCCTTTAGATTTTGATTTGATAATTCATAACCAACTTATTGAAGAAGATTTCAAACCATTCAAACCCAAAAAATCCTAATCTGGGCAAAAATTTGGCTATTTTGGCCGTGACAGGATTTCACCAGCTAATTTACCCGAAAATCTGCTCCTTAGCTGGTGAAAGGCGGAGCTTTCACCAGCTAACTAGTTATAATTCTGCCTTCTGCGCTGGTGAAAGTGCATATGTTTTCAAAATCAAATTTCTCAGTCATGGAGAGTCCATTTTGCATGCTTAAATAGTCGATCGACATCTAAAAATCCTAAGCTTTCCAATGGTGCTTTCAGATCTGCATTTGGATCTTGGGAAGCTATCAAAATTTTCCCTACAATATTAGGCATCGTTCTTTCAAAAATGCCAGTGTGTTTTTGATCGCTAACATCTGGCTCTAACTAGGATGGATACCTCCCTGTGAGGTGTCCAAGAACCTAGCAGACCTTGTGACTTTAGCATTGGGCCATGGAGTCATTCAGTGTTTTCGGTGGTTAATGAGCACACACACAGGCTCGCCTAAACCACCGAAAACAAAAACTTACCCAAAAATCAAAACTTGATGAATCTCGATTACCTGCAAGAGTACAAAGACCTCAGGGTTTTCTACACGAAGCTCCTCTCCCTGTTTATAGTGCTTCCAATTCTTAGTATGAGGGCAATAGGCACATCCACCATGACTATCTTCCATGATTAGGAGAGAAATGAGGATTTTCACCAATTGCATATTTCAACCTTCTAGAAACATAATGAGGAAACCAAGCTGCACCACCACTAGCATTTTCATAAGGTATAGAAGAAGGATCAAGGACTACAGTAAAACAAAGATCCACTGGATTGTGTGAATGATCATAAAGAAGCCACAGATAAGTCTACAATAATAATAAAAACTCAGGCTGTGAAGCCACCAACGGAGGGTGTTGCCGGTTGCAACCACGTCTCTGTGAACCTTTTCTGGATCATGTATCAATATAACAACAACTTCAGATACAAAGCATTTTTAGATTTTTTGATATGTGCAGATAGCCTTCCAAGGCTCGCAGATGTACTTTGATCATGATAGAATCGAAAAAAAAAATTGATTATGTACCCCAAAATAGGTGTCTAATATGACTTTGGCACCTCTTCAAACATCCTTTTTATCAAATCCGGATCTTGAATTTGATGTGTAAATTCAATATGCATCTTTAGAAACTATTTTCAGTATGTTTGGTTGAGAAAAAATTCGATCTGGGCAAAAATACACCTTCGCTGGCCAGTCTCAGGTTTCACCAGCTATTTCGCCTTAAGATTTGCTAGTTAGCTGGTGAAAGCTTTGCCTTTCATCAGCTAACTGGTTATAATTCTGCCTTCTGCGCTGGTGAAATTTTTGTTTTATCTTTGAGAAGAAAATAATGCAGAGAAACAATGATAGTGCATAGAGTGTTAGATCCTTCAGTAGCTGCTCAATAAAGTGTTGTCGACACTTGATGTTTGAACCTCAGGTGACCTGCAATGCTTGATTCAAGAATTGATATGCTAAGTAAGTGAGGAAAAAACAAATTAGAGATATAGCAATAACTTAAGCAATGACACCACAGCTGTAGAGCATACAAAGGGAATCCAAATGCACAACTGTTGTTATCTATGGCAGGAAATTGATAGTAGCGCAAGAAGGGTCTTCTTGCTAGGGCATATGGGAATTTCTTGATCAATCTTCTTTGATCATTTCCTCAAGATCAACAATACCAAACTCCTGGCAGATTTGATGAAGATCATCCAGATTAATCTTCCTGCTTCTGTTGTTTTTATATCACTGGGATAACCTACAATGACAAACATTCCTGCAGTCTTGAAAAGTGGCATATAAAGATCAATTGGGTGGTCCCCTGAAGCTGTGTCAATGATGAAATCTAGGGTCTTTGATGAAGCTTCTATCTGCTCTTTATCAAATGACACAATAAATTTATCTGCTCCAAGAATGTTCAATGCTTCATCCTTCTTTGATGCAGATGTGCTAAGAATTGTTACATTCAGTCCAAAAGCCTTTCCAAATTTTACTTCCATATGACCAAGACCTCCTAACCCAATTACTCCGAGAGTCTTGCCTGCATGATTCATGTGATAATGAATCGTAGGGCTGTAAACAGTAATTCCTGCACAGAGTAAAGGTGCAGCTGAAGCCAGTGGTAGATTTTCCGGTATCTTATAGCAGTTACTTTGGTGAACAACAATGTGACTAAAATATCTTCCTTTAGTTACTGTACCATCTACATCGATACCATTAAAGGTTAACACATGCCCTTTTTCACAGTAGATTTCCATCATTTCATTACAATATTCACATTGCTGACAGGAACTGACATATGCACCTACTCCAACATGATCACCAACCTGTTGGCTTTCAGAAGTCAACCCTGGATTGCTAGCAGGAGCAGAGCCCGAAGCCCATCAGTTTTTTATGTCACGGTTTGTTTTAAAAGGTGATCAAATGGAGGGAAACTCAAAACAGTATCGTATCAACTCAGAAACCGGACCAGGCATGCATGAAAGAGTGAGGTCTTGACAAACTCCAAACAGTGAGTCATAGTAAAAAGGGTGAGCAGGTGGAAGACTTACGCAAGAAGGGCGCAACAATCTATTACAGACATCAGGTATGCAACAGACTGAAGAAGAAATGCATTCGAACACAAAATCCTTTTATATTCAAACACAACTACCAGAGAATACAAAGATTTCATGACAAATCCTTTATCGCAACAAAATTGTTAAGCCCACGTGAATCCTTCACTATGAACCCCCCAGCAAAGATGAAACAAGATGGAAAAGAAAGAGAATTGTTTGTTATAAACCAAGAAATCTCAAACACAGAGGCATAACCAGGAAACCATAGTATTTGCTGAAACTTTACAGTCGGGAGCTTAGCTCTACCATCGATAGATACAAAAATGGCAAAAATGCCTACATATACTCAAAACAACAACAACAACAGGATCGAGAAAACACATTGAAAGCTTTGCGTCTGCATGGCTTCTGACATTCTACAGCCGCAATCTTGAATAATCGTGCAATTTGTGGCAGACGCGATAGATCTTCTGACAGTTACATCGACGAATCGTTGTGCTTTTAATTCATTGCAGGATGTCCCCATTATGGCGGAGACGATGTCTAACCACCCTCAACCGCCTCAATAACTGCTTCTTGGGATTAAAAATGGCCAGGCCAACTCAGCGTCTCGGGATAGGGACGACTTCTCGCACTGCCATCTGGCGCAACCGAATAGCTTGAGGGGCAGACATGAGGGACGGTGCGGGAGACATGGTGGATGGTAGGAGTGGAGACATCAGGGGACGCGTGGAAGGAGTGACAAGAAGTGGGAGTGATGACAGAGAGGGGTGACAGAAGGGTGATCCATGGCGGAAGGTGCCCAGGTGGATGGGGGGCAAACAGGAAAATTAAGCTCGCCTTCGGGCGAGAAACTGATGTGGGAAGGAAAGGGACGCGTGGCAGGGAATGAGCGGATGGTGGGAAGAAAAGAGAGCCACGCGGACTAAAGAGGAGAAGCGAATTGATGACACGTGACAGTAGGGGAAAGGTGGACGGAAGGATGAAATGGCAGAAGGAGGGCCCACACTGGTTAATCATATGGCAGTTAAGAAGAGCGGGGCTGCACGCGCGCCATTGATCTGGGTGCCTCGATCGCGGCCGTCGGAGAGTTGCACATGGGAGGTCAGACCCCCCCCCTCCGCTTAAAGGTAGAAAGGCGGGGGGGGTCCGACGTGGTCTTTATCGCCGTTGATCCGGGCGCGCTCATCTGGACCGTCGGAGAGGTGCGCCCTCAA
>ML777385.1:1291519-1303059 GCA_009831015.1 Picea engelmannii | reverse complement strand
GCAAATTTGAGTTTTGAGTCCCAGGCCTTTTTATTGTCCTCCAATAGCCTTTTGATAAGCTTGATTAGACTTTTATTAGAGGACTCTGCCAGTCCGTTTCCCTGAGGATAGTAGGGAGTGGAGTGAATCAGTGCAACCCCAAATTGTTCACAAAATTTGATCAGAGGCTCAGACCAAAATGGGGAAGCATTATCAGTGAAAATTTTTCTAGGGCAGCCAAACCTAGTAATGATATCCTCTAGAAAGATGATGATTACTTTGTGGGAAGTGCTTCTGGTAGGGACAGCTTCTATCCATTTAGTGAAGTAGTCGGTTGCTGTCAAAATCCATCGGTGCTGGCCACTTGAGGGAGGATGAATCTCCCCGATGAAGTCCAATCCCCACTGCTGAAAGGGCGCTGAGACCACCACAGGTTTCAATGGCAGGGATTTGAGCTGCTGCTTCCCTGAGAATTTCTGACATTTAATGCAAGCTCTAATTCCCCTGCAGACATCGGGAAATAAGGTGGGCTAGTAATACCCAGCTCGGAGGATCTTGTAATCCGTGGTCTTCCAAAAATAATGGCCTCCACAGAGACCACTGTGGAAATCGTTCATCACCTTCTGGGCCTGCTGGGGGTCCAGACACATTAGTAATATCCCCTGGGGATCTTTCCAATACAAGGCTTGGCCAACAAGACAATACTTGACAGCTTTTAGCTTTAAAGCTCTAGCTTTGGTTTTTTCCATTCCATCAGGGGGTCTCAACTTCTGCAGAAAATACAAGATATCTTTGTACCAGGGGCATGTCGATAGTGGTACATTGCTTTGGGATTCCCTGTTGGACGATCCAGCTTGCTCACTGATCAGATTGATTTCCAATGCTCTGTAATTGGATTCGGCCATGAGCTTGGCCAAACCCTGCCCTTTTATTAGCTTAGTGGGCTTAATTTCCAGGTCAAATTCTAAGATCTTGGCGATCCATTTACCCCTTCTTCCGTCTATGTCAGGCTGTATAAGAATGTCCTTCACAGAGGCTGAAGGGACATATGCAATGATCTTTGAATGTAAGACATAAACCCTGAAAGCTTTAAGGGCTTTCACCAAGGCGTAGGCCTGTTTCTCCATGATCTCATATCGGAGCTCTGCATATCTTAGCACCTTACTAAAGAAGGCAATAGGATTCTCTTGCCCTTGATCGTTCTTCTGCAACAGAACCACTGCCACTGTGTCAAAGGAAGCAAAAGAGAATATCATAAAATCTTTAGAATAATCTGGACTAGTCAACACAGGAGCCTCGGTTAATGCTTTCTTTATTTGTTTAAAAGACTTCCTGTGTTCAGCAGTCCATTTTATTTCATGGCCCTTCCTGAGCATGGCTGTGATATGTTTCACCAATTCAGCAAAATTTGAGACAAACCTCCTCAGGAAATTAATCCTTCCCAGAAATGCCTAGACCTCTCTTTTAGACCTGGGAAGGGACAGGGCTTGGATTGCTTCTACCCTGTCGGGATCAATTCTCACCCCCTCTGCTGAGACTATATGGCCTAGCAGCTTTCCCTCTTGCATAGCGAACAATGATTTCTTGGGATTCAGGGAAAGGCCAAACCTGCGACACTTCAGGAAAACTTTCTTCAAGTGGGAGTGGTGCTCAATGTCAGTCTTGGAGAAGACTGTTATATCATCTAAGTAAATTACCACGAACTTATCCCTTTCCCCGTTAAAGGCTATGTCCATGGCTCGCTGAAACGTTGCTCCGACGTTCATCAGCCCGAATGGCATCTTGGCATACATGAATGTGCCCCAAGGCGTGGTGAAGGCTGTCTTTTCTCTGTCCTTGGGCATGACTGATATCTGGTTATAGCCAGAAAAGCTGTCGATCATATATATTCTAGATGCACCGGTGACCCTCTGCAATATATGTTCCATGTTGGGCAGGGGGTAATTGTCCTTCCTGGAACTCCTGTTCAGATTCCTGAAATCGACACAGAGTCTGATTTCTCCGCTCTTCTTCCTTACTGGGACTTGATTGGCTACCCAGCTAGAGTATCTCAAGGGGACTATGATTTGGGCGTCCAACAGTTTTTTCACCTCTCTCTCCATGACAGGTAACAGTGTTGGATTTATCTGCCTCAGCTTCTGCTTGAAAGGTCTAGCCTCCTCTTTCAGTGGGATCTTGTGCTCGATGACTGACGTGTCATATGTCTTGAGGTCTTCGTAGGTCCATGTGAACACGTCATCAAACTCCCTCAGCAATTTGGTATATCCGATCCTCTACTCCTCGGTCAAACTTTTTGACAGCTTGACCAACTTGGGCTCCTCTGGTGTGCCTATGTTGCACTCAGCCGCATCAGCATCATCTCCTGTAACTCTTCCCTTTACTGCCACATCATTCCCATCGAACAACCTTTCTAATGGGATCAACCCTCTTGGTATATGAGTTCTTGGCAGTTGAATAATCTGATGGTCAACAACCTTATTCAACAACTCCCCAGGGTGGTGGTCAGGTTCCTCGTCAGGGTCCTCATCTATATGCAATGCAGAGAAGTTATCGATGGACTGGAGGAATTTCTCGATCTCCTGATCGTCTTCGAATACCCTCCAATGTTTGAAATTGTCGGGTACAGAGGGTCTGTATCTTATTTCTACCTCGGATCTATCAGTGGGCAGTGCGGGAGCTTCAAACAAACTAGCTGAGAAAGCCTGAAAATCGGCTGGAGCATTTTCTTCCCTTGGAATGAAAGAGATGTTAAAAGCCAGGAAGAAACTATCAACAAGATCCCATACCTCATTCCTGTAATTCTTGAGGCGAGGGTGCTTGGTCTGATAGACGCCTTTGACCTGCTGGACAATTAATTCTCCATCCCCGAACACAGCCATCTCCCTGATTCCCATTTCTTTTGCAGCCCTTAATCCCAGAACCAGAGCTTCATATTCTGCCACATTATTGGTAACTTCAAATTCCAGCTTGTATGACAGAGATATAGTTTCTTGAGAAGGGGATTTGAATACCACTCCGGCACCCGCACCTATACTGGAAGAGGCCCCATCAAAGAACATCTTCCAAATAGAAGTAGTTGGAGAAGGCATCCCCTGATCAAGACTGAGCTGCTTTCTGATCGATAAAGGGGTCTTAGGTTCATCGGTAAATTGCAATAAGCTAGATCCTAAGTCAGTGTCTAAGGCATAGATGGGATGATTAGTGGGGTTGGCTTCATCACTGACTATGTAGGCTAGCTGGGATTCTCTATACAATCTCCTATGTTCCCCCCCAAAGACTGGAATGGTGGCATACGTGAGATCCATTTGCAGCGTCCCTCCAAGTCTCTTAATCCAAGACCTTGACAACAACATGCCAAACTTGGGAGGAACGTCAACTACCACTATATCCATGATCATGCTTTTCATGGGTAGCTGGAACAGGGAAACTGCTAGGTCCTTGATAACTCCCAAACATTGTACCCTCTTGGAGTCAAAAGAATAGAGGTCATGATAGGCTCTGGTGACTTCTAGTCCTAGCTCTTCCATGATGGCTTTAGGCATGAGGTTATGGGAGGACCCCGAATCCATTAGACAATTGTGCAACACCTTGTCGTGTATGTTCAGGGAAGTGTAGAAGGGAGGGGATGAATCGTCTCTGTCTTCTACCATGGGACCTAGGACCACTGCAGGCCTTTCATCTTGGAGGTTTATACAGTCCGTGGAAGGGCCAGAGGCTTCGGATTTTAACAGGTCGGAGAAACGTTTTTTGAATTCCCCATGTTTGATTAATTCAGTGAGGGGCACAAGGATTCTAATCTTTTGGATTTCATGCTCAAAATTAAAGGAAGATGTGAACTTTGGAATTTCTCTAATTTCAGGAGCATGATTTTGGATGATAGGGGAGAGAGGTTGGGCCTTCTTACCTCTGTGGCTGTCTGCTATCTCTTCAACAGGCTTCCCTGCTTTTGTGGATGACTCAGGAACATCAGGTGCTGCTCTCTTGTCTGATCTCAAATTATACCTGCCTCGACCGCCGCCAGCTTTGTCTCCCTTGCTCAATTCATTCAGTTGGTTGTCCATGAGAGATTCCTCATATGCTGACTTAGTTAAGTGGGGGAAAGGAGGAGCGACTTCTACAGAGTGGATTTTAGGCTCAGGCTTCTCTGCTTCTGCTTCCTCCTCATCAGCTACAAGGTTGTTTTGAAAGGGGGCCTGAATCCTTTGGTCATCTTGGTCTCTTTCCCTCTCCTTCTGCATATTTGGAGGAGAAAAATTGTTTGGCCTTCTGAAACCTCCTTTATTCTCTGTGTTCTGAGGGCCCTTATACATTTGTCTTCTTTCCACCTTCAATCTTTCTACTTCTTCTTTAAGAAAGTTCATTACTTGCGCCAGCTCACTTACTTGTGGGTGGGACAATGATGGGCCAGAGGTATTAGAGTCAGAAGTCGAGGCTTCTGGTTTTCCTTTTCTTCTGTCAGTGTTGGCCTTGTTCCTCAATCTGTCTGCTGCTAATATATTAGATTCCACCTCTATAGCTGCATCCTGCATCTGAGCTAAAGAGGTGTCTCTCCTTTCTCTTAATACGAGACAGAAATCAGGATCGAAGTCACTAGCATATGAAATTTGAGCAGAGGCTTCGGAGGGCTTTATCTCTGCAAGAATTTTGTTATACATCTTATTGAATCTTTTGGAGAAGTCAGAGACAGACTCTCCTTCCTGCTTCTTCAGGGATCCAAACTCAGTCATGTAATATATATAATCTTTTCTATCCCCCCATTTCCTCAGGAAAACATTATCCAGAGCTTCAATACCAGCAATAGATCCAGGGGCCAGCCCCCTGAACCACTTTCTAACCTCACCATCGAGGCTCTGGACGAAAACTCTCATCCAAACATCTTCATTCTCAATATTCAGGTTGTCAGCATAGCTATAAAAGGCAGCCAGGTGCTTCTCAGCAGTCACATCTCCCTCACCACTGAACTTGGGCATGTATTTCAGATAGTCTCCAGCAGGGAGAGGATTCAAAGGCTGAGGAAGAATCAAAGGGGCATATCGAGCAGCAACTATGGCATCCATTCTGTTCGGAGGGGGATTAACACCAGCCATAGGGATGTTGGGTGGAGGAGAACTTGGAGGAGATGGGGTGAGAATAGGTGAGGAAGGAAAAGAGGTCCCTATGGGGGATGATGGGGAAAACAGAGAGAAGTCTAAGGGACCTGAGTGTACAGGTGGCTTTCTCTGTGCAACAGTAGCAATCAAAGGAGGAGTAGTGAAACCTCCTGAGAGGGGAGTGACAAGGATCTCTCCTACTGATACTAGACCAGGAGGGGAAAACTCAGCAGGAACACTCCCAAAGTTCAGAAAACGGGAAACTTCAGAGGAAGTACGACTAGGAAGCTAAGATTCTGAAAATGGAGTACTTACAGAAGGGGAGGGCGTATTACCTTTTTCATCGACAAAAACTTCTTTTGTAGCTCTCTTTCCCTTTCTGCGCACCGCTTCCAAGTCTGCTTCTGGAGTGGCTAAAGGAAAATGTGGATTTGACCTCGTATGTCTGCCTCTCGAAGCCACAGCTGATAGAACAGGTTCTCCCCAGCGGAGTCGTCACAGTGGAGTCGCCAGGTGCACAGTAGAAATCTTCAAGTTCTGATATCTGATGCACCTTCAGAAATCAGTTAGTCGTTGTCGTTCTGCCCGGGGAAAATCTTCAACTTCATCCCCGGCAATGGCGCCAGGAAATGTTGGCTTTCGGAAGTCACCCCTGGATTGCTAGTAGGAGTAGAGCCCGAAGCCCATCAGTTTTTTATGTCATGGTTTGTTTTAAAAGGTGATCAAATGGAGGGAAACTCAAAACAGTATCGTATCAACTCAGAAACCGGACCAGGCATGCGTGAAAGAGTGAGGTCTTGACAAACTCCAAATAGTGAGTCATAGTAAAAAGGGTGAGCAGGTGGAAGACTTACGCAAGAAGGGTGCAATGATCTATTACAGACATTAGGTATGCAACAGACTGAAGAAGAAATGCATTCGAACACAAAATCCTTTTATATTCAAACACAACTACCAGAGAATACAAAGATGTTACGACAAATCCTTTATCGCAACAAAATTGTTAAGCCCACATGAATCCTTCACTATGAACCCCCCAGCAAAGATGAAACAAGATGGACAAGAAAGAGAACTGTTTGTTATAAACCAAGAAATCTCAAACACAGAGGCATAACCAGGAAACCAGAGTATTTACTGAAACTTTACAGTCGGGAGCTTAGCTCTACCATCGATAGATACAAAAATGGAAAAAATGCCTACATATACTCAAAACAACAATAGCAACAGGATCGAGAAAACGCATTGAAAGCTTTGCGTCTGCATGGCTTCTGACATTATGCAGCCGCAATCTTGAATAATCGTGCAATTTGTGGCAGACGTGATAGATCTTCTGACAGTTACATCGGCGAATCGACGTGCTTTTAATTCATTGCAGGACGTCCCCATTATGGCGGAGACGATGTCTAACCACCCTCAACCGCCTCAATAACTGCTTCTTGGGATTAAAAATGGCCAGGCCAACTCAGCGTCTCGGGATAGGGAAGACTTCTCGCGCTGCCATCTGGAGCAACCGAATAGCTTGAGGGGCAGACATGAGGGCCGGTGCGGGAGACATGGTGGATGGTAGGAGTGGAGACATCAGGGGACGCGTGGAAGGAGTGACAAGAAGTGGGAGTGATGAGAGAGAGGGGTGACAGAAGGGTGATCCATGGCGGAAGGCGCCCAGGTGGATGGGGGAAAACGGGAAAATTAAGCTCGCCTTCGGGCGAGAAACTGATGTGGGAAGGAAAGGGACGCGTGGCAGGGAATGAGCGGATGGTGGGAAGAAAAGAGAGCCACGCGGGCTAAAGAGGAGAAGCGAATTGATGACACGCAGCAGTAGGGGAAAGGTGGACGGAAGGATGAAATGGCAGAAGGAGGGCCCACACTGGTTAATCATATGGAAGTTAAGAAGAGCGGGGCTGCACGCGCGCCGTTGATCTGGGCGCCTCGATCGCGGCCGTTGGAGAGCTGCACATGGGAGGTCGGACCCCCCCCCCCTCCGCTTAAAGGTAGAAAGGCGGGGGAGTCCAACGTGGTCTTTATTGCCGTTGATCCGGGCGCGCTCATCTGGACCGTCGGAGAGGTGCGCCCTCAATCTCGGACCCCCCCCCCCTAAAGATCGGAAGGGAAGGGGGGTCCGACAATTGCTGTACGCCATTGATCTGGGCTTGCAAATCTGGACCGCCCGGTCTTGCTTGTTGTTTATCACGGGCGCATCATCGCCCGAAACTTTGGACAAGTGGGTTTTAACCCATTCTTTTGATATCTAAACCCCTTAGCCAGAAATATCACTAACACAACCTTAAACCATACCACATTGATGCCAACTTCTTTCACAATTCCAACAATTTCATGCCTTGACACCAATGGTACTTTGAATCACCAATTTTCGAAGAAGATAATTGAATTGGGAAAATCAAGCATCACGCTCACGTCTCTGTGCACTGACATTTTATTCATAGGGAACCTACCATCTATGTTGCAGAGATCAATGGGTAACACGTTATACATCAATATCAGAAAACTTCGAAGACCAGAAGGGGTGGTTTTTCTGTTATTCCATTCACAGAGAAGGACAGATCAGAAACATTCTCAATTTATTTCAGGCCTTCTCCGTTCTCCTTTTCAAGTGAGAAAGTTATGGCAAAGGCTGAAATCTTCAACATCATTTATTTAAAAGAAGCGGTATAAAAGGTTCCGGTCTCCAATCTTTCACGACAGGCGAGGCACCACTCAAAAAATTGCATGCGAATCCAATATTGATGGTAGTTTTCAATTTATCTCCAGTCAACCATGAGCTCGATATTCTCGTCCCCCGAATCGTGGCACTTGAAGATCGATTCCATGAGCTGTATGATGAGTTTTTTTGTTGAACTAGAGTTTCGACTATTCTTAGCCACCTTGAACGGATCTGAAGCTCTGATAGCACGTCTGGATGAGAGATTTACGGCGCCAATTTTTTATCGAGGATATCGACTGCTCGATGGACTTGACCAACAGGCTTTCCAAGCCTCCGAAACTTGTTGCTGAAGAGAAAAGCGGAAGCCAAGTTACGCTTTTGGGTATTCTTAACTTCTCTAACGGGCCGTGGTCATGCTGCGGAGAGGAACGAATAATTACCTTCACAACTAACCACAAAGATAGGGTCAACCTTGCACTCTTGGGCTTTGGAAGGATGGACATGCGCATACACCTCTCCTTCTGTTCTTTCCATGCATTCAAACGTCTTTCTTTTAACTATTTGCAGGTCGAAGAGCATCCTCTCTTTTTCGCGGTAGAAGAGAGAATGTCTGGAGGAGCTGAAATGACTCCTACAGACATCTCGAAAATTCTGATAGATCACCTGGAAGACCCGCTCAAAGCATTGAATGCGGTTATTTCAACACTCAATGAAAAGAAACCATTCGCAATATCAGACTCCTTTGAACGACATGAAACAGTTGAAGAAAGCATCCGACAGGAAAGCCCAAAGGTTGTTGAATTCAGTAATGGTTACTAGAATCTTTCAGAATATCTACTGTACTCTGCATATAAAATAATGAATCCATTTTTCTCTAGCCAGTCTGGAAACAGATCCAATTCCTGCATCCATCTTCTTGTGTATAACCCCGCCGCATTCTTTCAAGAACAGTTGTATTCTTAAAATGAAACTTCCTCTGGCAGATCAGGAAACCTCCCTGACATGAAATTTGTGTATTTGGCCTTCAAATCATCCACTGCAGTTTTAGATGGCTTCTGTCCTTTACTTGATGGCAACTTCTCTGTAAGAGTTGCTTCCACCAATTTCAAGATCTCCTCACTTGTTAGATGCTTCTCCCCCACATTAACATTGTCTAGAAAGGAAGAAATATTACTTTTTGTTAATTGAGAGGAAAGCTCCTTGGAAACTACGATAGGATAAAGAGACATTGGACCTAACTCATATGCAGGCACAAAGTTTCCATTTTGGTAGACAACCAAAAAGTGATAGGCAGCTTGACCCGGTGTGAGTTTAGATATAGAAGGAATAGCTCCTGAACTATCAGCAACAAGCATGATTATCGAAGATGGAAATTTGAAAAGGTTTGTTGCTTTAGAACTTTTAAAAATTGTTTCTACTCCATCAGGACCTAAAGCAACACCTGCCCCATTTGAAACCAAGACTTTTTGTAGAGCTGGGAAACTCTGAACTGTCTTTTCTGATGTAAATAACAAAACTATGGATTCTTCATGTGCAAGAAGCCAAGCAGGCAGGGGAAGGGCACTGCGTGCAGATATTGCTGGTGCAGTTGCAACTTTTAGTGCTCCCTTCAAGGCAGAAGTATCTGAGAAAGATTTTCCACATAGGATTAAGGTTTATTGTTCATAGTCTACTACAATAAACCCACCATTTTCATTTGGCCCAAGCCCAACATACTCCCATGCAGTTGGAATTATACACATCGCACTTTCACATCACTCTTTGGAGATGAACCTAAAGCCCCATCTTGCATAAAGAGTTTTGGGATGGATGAAAGATGAGATGTGACCTGTTTCAGAAGCTTGTTGAATTGTGGTTTGGAAATATCAGCTGCCCCTAAAGAGAAGCTTCCTCGAGAAAATACTGGAGTTCCAGTGGTGGGTTTTGCTGAAGTTGCACCATGCTTCTTTAAATCGACATCTTTCAAGTCGTGAAAGGCTTCCCCACTCCCACTCTGTGCTGGTAAATGAATGCTTGTACAGATGTTCCATCGATCTTACTTATGCTGGAAAAGCCTTGACTAAGAGCCCAACTGTTCCCTGTAGGAAATGCACCATTCCCATCAAGGATAGAGATATCATTATAACTGTTCATTTTCTGACCAAGAAGCATTACTTCTTTCATACCTTGCTCCCAAATCTCTCTCACAATGGAATATACTGGTCGTGACCTCTCTCTCCCCTGCATGAAAGGGACAATGCAGAATGAACACATATTGTTACAACAACGCATTATGGAGGAAAATGTTGTAACTGAATTGCAAGAAATTCTTACTGGACTGATATCAACATATGTTTCTTCAAGGGAAAGAAGTGTATTAACTCCCTTTTGACCATAATCTACAACTTCTAGCAAGTGAGGCAAGTCCCTGTAAGTATTAGGCCCACAAACTACATCAACCATCTTGTCTGATTCAATTATTTTTTCTTTCAAACATTCTGCCATGCACCCCAGCATAACCACTTTTGGAGGAACAACTAACTTTGATCGCCCCTTTTCAACAATGATTTTTCTACTTTCACCAGCTAACTCGCCTTATGATTCACTGGTTAGCTGGTGAAAGCGCTGCCTTTCACCAGCTAACTGGTTGTAAAATTGGCCTGTGCACTGATGAAAGCTCTGCCTTAGTCCAAATGAACTTTCACCTCCAAAACTATGATTCCATCAAAAACTCAATGTGTTTCTACTTATTCAACAATAACTGAAAGACATCTACATGCTCGTAGGACAAGCTTATTTTTTTGTCTACTCCTACATCTAAACCAACAGTACTGGCTCTTATTAAGTGAAGTCATGCTTCCAATGAAGCCATGTTAGGGAATGATTTACTGATAACCTCCTTGATCTGGACCCAAAAAGTAAAGGAATGCCTAGAATGCAGAAATGCATTTTAAAAGGATGATAGAACTATCCTTCTTCTGAAGGAAATATTTTGACATTTATGTTGTTCATAAATTCTAAATAATCAGCGATAGGGTCATTAAAAACGTCAAGGAATACCTCTTTAAGCAGTTGTTCCAACTGAATATTGACATGTTGCTGCCGATGGCTTCACTGATCTCCATGTCAACTATAAACTGCTCAACTTTGATCAAAGAAACATGCATGATGTACTGCTGATCTAATTCTTTTTTCTCTTCTTCACCCTCTTCATGTCTGCTGCAAATTTCCAGTCTCTGCAAATCTTGAAACTCTAGGCTGCCCTCATGATCCTCTGCATATCTGAAACTGTCACTTGTTGTCTTGTCAATTTGCTCTTCACTTTTTAAGTTTTCAAAAGAGGCAATATGATCTTGATAACAATCTAAGATAGTGGATGTATTTGGTGTACTGTTTAAAACATCTATACTATGGCCATCATCCTGTAGATCATCAATATCTTGGTCATGATGAGAAACATCTCCTGCTGTAGCATATTTCACATAACTATCTGATTTCTTATTCAACAAATTGAAATCATGACATCATTCAAGATAGAGAAGGTCATCTGAAAAATTGTCTTTACAAAACACATGGAAGGCAGCATGAAAATCAGCCAAAGAGAAGACACTTGCACTTGGAAGAGACCGACACCAGTCAAGAGCAATCCCTTCTAATGAAAATTTGAACAACTTAATTTGAACATCCTCATGTATAATTTCAAGCCGGTCAATAAAGTCATGGAAATCTAGCAAATGTTCAGCTGGTACTTCCCACTTCTCTCCACGAAATCTGGGGATACTACGTTCCCATTCATCTCTAGTAGGTACTGGATGAGGGTAACCAGAAAT
>ML777385.1:1212928-1291469 GCA_009831015.1 Picea engelmannii | reverse complement strand
AGCCGGTCAATAAAGTCATGGAAATCTAGCAAATGTTCAGCTGGTACTTCCCACTTCTCTCCACGAAATCTGGGGATACTACGTTCCCATTCATCTCTAGTAGGTACTGGATGAGGGTAACCAGAAATACTTGAGAAATTGCAAAACACATACCTCTTTGCTAAGATCTGATTCATTTATATACCAGTGGAGTAACCACCAAATTCGTCCTTCATGGAGTCGCCAGATAGATGATTACAACTGAAATAATGTCCAGGCTTTGTCTATCATCAAAGTTGGATCTATGTCGTCTCCCAGGGAAGCTGAGCTTCAATCTCCTCTCCTCGGCAACGACGCCAATTTGCTATTGATCCAAGAAACTCTTTAGGGTTGTAGGTTAAGGATGCTTGGTAACTTAATAAATCATGAATAATGAAAGTGTGGATCAATGGGATAATAGAGATTAACTAATGAGAAGACAACTCACAATGCAATCAAATAAAACAGTGCTTTTAGGAATCAATGAACAGACAGAGTAATATCAAAAGGTATGGAGAAAACTGATCTAGATAATCAAGTACAGTAGTGTGTAGGATCATACAAGCCAACAAGAATTCCTTTAGTTCAATTTTATGAGCTAATTAAGAAGATGACAGTTCTTAATAGCTGAGCTAAACTGAAATAAAGTACAGAACATGGAATAGATGAAGAAATATGTCATTAACAACAAAAGAAGACTGATTTTGTATTGAAAAATAAGTGTCTTAGTACAATAGCCAGAAAAATATCCAAAATTGAACCCCCTGACTCTTAGAAAAGCTGGGCATTTATAGCCTTTTACAATCAGTTTCAGATCCTAAAACAATGGATCTGATATTCTAAAAATAGAAAGTCAAAACTGATTTACAAAAGATAAGGAGAGATCCTCAAGATGAGGTCAACCTCTATCTTTTGGTCTTCAAACATTGGTTGAAAGTGGATGAAGTGTAGCTTAGCCTTCCAAGGCTCTTTGATCTGTTCCTTTGAAAGTGGAATTCGAATTTGATGAAGTGTGCCCAAAATTCCTATCATTTTTCCCTTTCACCAAATCTAGTCAAAAATTCCCTTTTGACTTTCATCTCCAAGAATGGCCTTCAGATTTTGATTTGATAATTCATAACTAGCTTATTGAAGAAGATTTCAAACCATTCAAACCCAAAAAATCCTAATCTGGGAGAAAAATTGGCTATTTTGGTCGTGACATGCTTTCACCAGCTAATTTACCCAAAAATCTGCTCCTTAGTTGGTGAAAGGTGGAGCTTTCACCAGTTAATTAGTTATAATTCTGCCTTCTGCGCTGGTGAAAGCACATATTTTTTCAAAATCAAATTTCTCAGTCATGGAGAGTCCATTTTGCATGCTTAAATAGTCGATCGACATATACAAATCCTAATATTTCCAATGGTGCTTTCAGATCTACATTTGGAGTTTGGAAAGCTATCAAAATTTTCCCTACAAAATTAGCCATCGTTCTTTCAAAAATGCCAGTGCATTTTTGCTTGCTAACAGTGAGAACACTGTAATGTCATCTAAAAAGATGACTAAAAACTTGTCCTTCTCCCCAATAAAGGGAATGTCCATGGCTCGTTGAAAGTTCACTTCTACATTCATCACTCCGAAGGGAATTTTCACATACATGAATGTTCCCCAAGGAGTAGTGAAGGTTGTCTTCTCTCTATCTTCAAGCAAGACAAAGATCTGATTGTAGCCAAAAAAGCCATCAATAATAGACATCCTAGATGAACCTGTCACCCTTTGCAATATGTGCTCCATCTTTGGTAAGGGATAATTATCTTTCTTAGAGATTCTATTCAAATTTATGAAATCAACACAAAGTCTGATTTCCCCATTTTTCTTTCTCACTAGGACCAAGTTAGCCACCCATTCAGAGTATCTCAAAGGAATGATAATCTTGGAATCCAAAATATTTTTTACCTCTTTTTCCATAATAGGCAACATCATAGGATTTATCTGTCTAAGTTTCTTCCTAAATGGCGTGTTCTCTTCTTTCAAAGGGATCTTATGTTCAATGATGTTTGTGTCGTATGCTCTCAGATCTTCATATGTCCATGAAAACAAATCAGCAAACTCTTTTAACAACTTAACATAGTCATCCCTTTGTTCCTTTGACAAGATGCTAAACAACTTGACATATTTTGGATCCTCCTCTGTACCCACATTATATTTAGTTACATCAGCATTTTCAGTTAAACCTTTAACCTTTACAACAACATCATTTATGTCGAACAATCTCTCTAAAGGAACTAGTCCTTTTGGAATATGGTTACTAGGCAACTGAACAATATGATGGTTAGAAATTTTATTTAGAAAAACATCAATATGAGGGATATTTTCAGTATCATGATATTGATCAATATGTAAGGTAGAAAACTCATCCACAGTATCAAGAAATATTTTAATCTCAAGATCATCCTCAAAAACCTTCCAATGTTTGACATTGTTAGGTATAGAGGGTCTATACTTTACTTCTACATCATATTTGAGTTTAGGTGGAAAAGGGACTCTGAAATTACTTGTTGAAATAGACAAAGAATATGCCATGGTGTTCTCCTCTCTTGGAACAAATGAGATATTAAAAGCTAAGAAGAAACTGTCAACAAGATCCCAAACTTCATTTCTATAAGTCCTTAGCTTGGGGTGTTTAGCTTGATATAGATTTATGATTTGATGGACAATTAATTCAACATCTCCAAACATTGCTAGATCTTCAATCCCCATGTGTTTGGCAACCCTCAAACCCAAAACAAGAGCGTCATATTTTGCCACATTGTTTATAGTTTCAAATTCAAGCTTATAGGACAAAGATATGATCTCTTTAATAGGGGAAACAAAGACTACTCCAACACCAACACCTTCCTTAGAAGAGGCTCCATCAAAAACATCTTCAAAACAAAGGTATTTGGAGGAGAATTTTCACAAAAGGTAATGGAATGTTTTCTGATTTCAAGAGGAGCTTGAGGATCGTCAGTGAGCTGCAATATACTAGATCCTAAATCAGTATCAAGTGAAAAAATATGATGGTTGGTGGGGTTTTCTTCATCACTGATGATGTAGGCTAATTGAGCCTCCCTGTAAAGCCTTCTATGTTCTCCCCCAAACATGGGAATGGTGGCATATGTAAGGTCCATCTACAAGGTTCCCCCTAGTATTTTTATCCAAGATCTTGAAAAGAGCATACCAAACTTAGGGGGGACATCAACCACCACAATATCAATGACCACACTTTTCATGGGATACTAGACCAAGGTCACAACTAGATATTTGATAACCCCAAGTCACTTCACTTTCCTAGAGTCAAAAGAGTATAAGTCATGGTATTTTTTTGTAATTTCCAACCCAAGCTCATCCATGATTGTTTTTGGCATGAGATTGTGATATGCCCTTGAGTCCATCAAGCAGTTGTGCAACAATTTATCATGAATGTTCAATGATGTATAGAAAGGAGGGGATGAATCATCTCTATCTTCTATCAAAGGTCCTAGGATGACTGATGGTTTTTCATTTTGAAGGTTGACTAAATCAGTGGAATTGGAGGAAGGTTTGGGATGTAGCATTTTGGAAAGATATATTTTGAATTCTTCATTTTTTATCAGCTCCAAAAAAGGTACAGGGATTTTGATTTTTTGAATCTCACTTTCAAAGCTGAAGGAAGATGGAGATTTCAGAATATCCTTAACTTCTAGGGTAGGATTTGTAACCAATGCTTAAGAGATTTGTGCATCTTTTTCTTTGCTGCCAGCTACCACAGGCTTAGCAAATTTTTTTGTTTTAGTGGGCTGATTAGAAGTGTCAATATTTCCCTCTTTCTTTTTGGACCTCAGGTTGTATCTATTAGGATTGTCATTTTTTTTTTATCCTTTACTCAATTCATTTAATTTACTATCCATGAGAGACTCTTTATATGCAGATTGGGTCAAATGAGGGGATGAAGAGGTGTCACCAAGGCAATGGATTTCAGGATCAATTTCTTCATCCTCTCCTTCTTCATCAGCAACAAGGTTGTTTTGTAGAGGGGCTTGGACTTTTTGATCATCCCTATATCTATTTCTTGGATCTCTTTGGAGGACCCGAGGGGCATTATTTGGTCTTTTTAAATTACCTCTATTATCAACATTCTGTGTGTTCCTATAGGTCTATTTTCCTTCAAGTTTTAACTTCTCCATTTCAACAAAAAACAATTTTACCAATTTTGTAAGTTCATCAACTTGAGGATGGACAATAGAGGAATCAGAGGTTGAGGATTCAACTCTACTTTTTCTCTTATCTCTATCATATTTTCCCCTAAGTTTTTCAGTTTCCACTATGTTAGATTCTACTTCTAAGGCTGCATCTTGCATATGTGCTAAGGAGGTAGATATTCTTTCACTTAGTAGAAGACAAAACTTAGGGTCAAAAGCACTATCATAGGTGATCTTGGCATAGGCTTCTATAGGCTTTATTTCAATAGGAATCATGTTGTAAATTTAATTAAATATTTTTGAGAAGTCTAAAACAGATTCTCCCTCTTTCCTCTTAAGGGATCCAAATTCTGTGATATAATAAGAAAATCTTTTTTATCCCCCCACTGTGTCAAGAAAGCATCATCTAAAGCTTCAATCCCAGCAATAGATCTAGGAGTCAAACCCCTAAACCATTTCCTCGCCTCACCATCAAGGCTCTGTACAAAGACTCTCATCCATACATCTTCATTTTCAATGTTAAGATTGTCTACATAACTATAAAAGGAAGCAAGTTGTTCTTCAATAGTTATGTCTTCCTTCCCTGTGAACTTGGGCATGTACTTAAGGTAGTCTACAACATGCAGATAATTCATAGGTTGAGGTAAGATAAGAGGGGAATACCTAGCAACCACTATGGAATCCATCCTATTTCTAGGAGCATTAGCACTTGCTATTGGATTATGAATTCTAGGAGATCAAGGAGGAGATGGAGATTTGACTTTGTGTAGCTTAGGAGAAAAAGGAATGTAGGAAGGAGGGATTTCAGTTTTCACAGGATTAGTTTTAGCCTTTGGGGAAAATGAAATAGGGTGCAAGGGAGAAGAGGTGTCCTCATTTTTAGTCTTAGTAACTTTGATAGGAGGAGGAGTTGGAAAACCCAAAGTAGGGAAATCTTCAAGACTCTCAAGTCTGAACCACTTTATAATATTAGGAGAAGAAAGTATTTCAAAATTTTCTTCTTTCAATTTTGGGTTAAAAGAGGAGTATTCGACAAGAAAACTTTCAAAATCCAAATTTCTAGAAACTTTAGCAGAAGGTAAAGGAGGAATACTTGATATAACAACTGGTGTATTAAGAATGGAATCAGGAAACTGACCAGAAGTACCTGATACAGCAGCAGAAAAAATCTCTTGAGAATATTTTCCCTTCTTTATTATCTTCTCTAGGTCAGCTTTAGGTGTAGTCGAAGGTAGTTGTGGAGTTGACCTCGTGTGTCTTCCTTTGGGAGCCACAGCTGAAACAATGGAGTCACCATGTGCAAGCTGCAATCTTTAATGTATTGAATTCTAATGCACCTTCAAAATCAATATGCTTTGTCATTCAATCCCAAGGAAATGTCTTCAATTAATTCCCTAGCAACGATGCCAATAATGTTAGCACTAAGAATCACCCTCAGATTTCAAAGAGGATAAACCCAGTACCCATCAAAGTATGTGTAAATGTAAATGAGTGTTTAAAGGTCAAATGGACAAGACTAAAAAAAAAATGTTTTAACTCAGAAATCTGGGCTAGCATGCATAATCAAATGAGGTCTTGATTAGCTTTAGTTAGTGAATGGGAGTTAAAGTGAATAGGAGGAAGACTTAGTGAGGGAAGTGTAAAGGTATTCTATTGACATCAGGGCTTCAAGTAGCCTAAGGAGGAAAAACTCAAACATAAGAACTTCTTGAATTCAAAGTTAAAGAACACTGAAGAACATCATAGCAGTATTATAATCAAACATTCATTATAACACAACCATAACAACCTCATCTGGATCATCCAATCATGAATACTTTATCATAAGAGGCAACAAGATGATATAAAGAGAAACTGACTTCTATTAATAAAAAATTCTCAAGTCTAATACATAACCAGAGAACAGTCTACTTAGTCAAAAATATTACAATTAGGGAGCCCAAATCAACCATTCGAACCTATCTAACCATTTAGAATATGTATTTATAAACAAAAAAGGAAAGGCAACAACTAGAGGTGCAAGATGCCCTCCCTCCCCTAGAATTCTCTAAAACAACTATCACTCTAACACTTGTTCTAACAACTCTTAACAAACTGATACAAAATAGGAACCATGTTGGAAACCACTCCAACAAGAATTAAATGACATGTCTCCATTTAGGCACATTCCTTTTCATTTCCAAGTGTCCTCCAGGGGTTGTATGTTGCCTCCATGTTGCCACTTATGATCCTTTCTTCTCTCCACATCATCAACCATCCAAAGGAGTCATGAACTCGAATCCCTTGGTTGCAGGTGCCAATTCATAGCGCATTCAATATCGCATTGGGTAGCCAGTTTTGTAGCTCCCTCTGTAAAAAAAATCTACATATTTCGTAGAGCCTCCTCCAAAACAGACTTGTAGTTTCCGTAGCACTAATTCTATGTAATGACTATGTGCAATTCCATAGCACCCCTTCCGAAATAGCTTTTGCGGATTTGGTAATGCCACACCTCAAATAGCCTCCATGGATTTGGTAGAACCACACCTCAAATAGCCTCTACGGATTTGGTAGCTCCATCTATGAAATTTTCCTACAGATTTGGTAGCGCCATTGTTGAGTTCAGCTGGGAGATTTCGTAGCATTCTACAGAATCGGTAGCACCACTATGTAGTTCAGCTATGATATTTCGTCGCATATTAGGTAGTGAAATTGCATAACATACTATATAGACGATTCTACAGTGCCATGGTGCTACAGAATGTCTGTGTTTTTTCTTTGTGATGACACCTATTGTCGCAAGAGTTGGTTCTAGGTTGTAATAGAGCCAAGCCTTAGCACATTTTAAATGTAATAAATTATGTTGATTGATCAATCATAAGAGGCTTCTAGAACTAGGTCTGAAACATGCCCTTCACTCATGTATAGATCAGAAATGAAGAAGCATGACCTTGTTTTCCTAATTGATTTAATAAATAAGATGGATAGAGGATAAGATATGAAGAAGATCAAAATAAAGAGTTAGGTATCTAATTTTGATAATTCTAATCTTCATTTCAATAGAGGAATGAAAAAATAACTTCGAAAGACAACATGCATATATATAAATTGTAATCTAGGCAGAAAAAATCAAGCTACAGGTCTTGTTTTGCTCACAACATAAAGAAAGGAAAATATGAACCTAATCGGCTGCCCAATAAATGGCTACAACAGAGGTATTACTGAATTGGAGCCATTACAAGTTAAATATGTAAAAGAAGGAAGAAAAATTGAATGTAAACCAGAGAAAATGATACAGGGAAAAAACAAATTACACAGTGACAAGGTGTAGAATCTCTTGGCATTCTGTTCTGTATTTGTTGAAATAAATAGCATTACAAACCCAGCCTCCAAAAGGCTCTCGGGCTATCCCCCCCCNTTCAAGAAGATACAATAATATAAATCTTTTGCCCCCTTTCGAATAACTGAAAAACAATTTGAATTAAAAAGAAATCCCTCTAGAAATGAACAAGTATATGATGTAGGTATTGAGTTCGAAATCCTCCCTAGGAGGTCGAATTTGCTCCCAAAAGATAACAACAATTACCATCAATTTCAGAAACTTTCTGCCATAGAAAATGGGCCAAACTGCAAACAATTGGGGCTATGGTTGTGATTCTATATCTCTCGAATAGTGACAGCTGTGTATAAATTGAAAGAGGCTTTTTTTCATCTATTTGTTCTGAGAAAAAACCTCTCTCAGTTCCCTGAGATACATTTTCATTTTCCCCATATCTTCTGTTAGCGATATTTCTTGTCTTGGGACAAGAAATAGAAACAAGACAGTGAAAGTCCCGAATCCCCAAGAGTTAATAAGGACCGTCCATCTAGAAAGGATGCGTGGCAGGAGATCAGCATTATCGGGGAGGGTACCGACAAGGAAGCGTCCATCGGAGTTGAAGCCATCGAGATATCGGAGATCCCGGGGACGAGTGATTCGTGCACTTCAAAATTGTGATCCGTGAAACCCCGATCAGTGGGGAACAACTGTCAGTCATGGTGGGACCAAGAGGAGCACCATAGTGCGGGAGCTAGTTTTCAACTGGGTGGAGGTCAAGCTCATCGGAAAATTGGTGTTCTTGGAGGCGAGGGAACCGTTGCATCAAACATTTTGATATCGTGATATGCGATATCCCGACACCAAGAGTGTGGGGCCACAGAAGTCGTCAAAGGATAGGTGGCAGGCTTTTGCGATGGGGAATGGACCGTTGACAGGTCAATGGCCATGAGCCATTGGGGATTGGAGAATCATGAGTCCAGAGGATGCGTGCAAATTGACATCGCAAACCCCGAAGCCCCGATGGAAAGCTATATGGCTTTGGTCATATGGTAGCAGGTCACATGGACCATTGTATAGCTCGGATGGGCTAGCGCATAAGGTGCATCAGAGAATCAAAAATCGAGGAAACAGTTTGCATAGGAAACGCCCAAGCACAGCGTGAGACAATCCCATTTTGTAGCATCAAGTCAAGCAAGCGAGCGCTCCGATTTCAACGTTCAGGATGCATCCAGGAAATTAGATCAGCGGTAGGCGGGAAATCACGATTGGCAAAGCTGCGTCAAGGTTAACGCATTTGATAGTGCCCATCCATTCAAAGGGGACACCTGGCGGCAAATTGAGCCATCTCAGCATTTCTCCCATCATGACTCTAAGGCGCAAAAGGCAGCTTTGTTATATCCCAATGCGCGAGGTGCCAGGAAAGTCTCGGACCTGGGCCCACTGCAGCGTCAGGAGAATTCAAGACTGTTAGATCTCAGAAGGATGATTGGCACCAGATCGAGCCGCCTCAGCGTTTCTCTCATCGCTATTTCAATCAGTAAAGATTAACCCTTTCATATCCGCGAACACGGAAAGCATAGGGTCACAACCCATGGTCATTTGGGGAGAGGGAGGAGCTGCATAAAGAGGGCCAAAAGCATCGAGTTCAGTTACAGAGAGGATCGTCGCGGTCTTTGAGCGCCATCGGATCCGATCTCCATACTGTTTCTCGCCTGGAGTAAATGATAGCAAGAGCAGGTGGTTGAAACCTCCTTTCATTCATTAAGTGAGGGATGGAGGGTCTGGCAAGCCGTCTACCCAAAGAAGTCCTGTGTATCGATTTTCTCGAAGAAGCCATATCGAAGTCTTCAGCTCAATAGAGAAGTCTGCACATGCTATCCGAATACTTAATAGCTCAGCTACCTTCCTTACAGGAGCCATGCTGAGTTAAGGTGGCGTCTGACAAAAGATATCAGTATGAGTTTGACTGAAGGGATTCCACGCCTTGGAGGTCCGAGCACACCTCTGTTGGGCAAATTTGGAGGAGTATATGTAGGCATTTTTTCCATTTTTGTAATGATCGATGGTAGAGAAGAGCTCCCTACTATAAAGTTTAACAGAAATCCTAGTTTGTTGGATATGCATTTGTATTTGAGATATCTTGTTTTATGACAGACAGTTTTTCTCGCTCCATCTAATTTTCGTCTCATGCTTAGAGAGTTCGTGATTGACTGAGTCGCATGAATTATTGCAGTTCTGTTATGATAAATGATTTATCATTACATTATTGTATTCTCTGGTTTTCTGTATTCAAGTGAAAGAAGTCCTTGCATTTGGATGCCTTCTTCTATAGTCTGTTAGGAACCTGTCGTTTGTAACAGACCTTCGCACTCTTTCCATATAAGTTTTCCGCCTGTTCACCCTTTACTACAACTCACTGTCTAAAGTTTATTTAAGACCTCACTCACCTATGCATGCCTGGCCTAGTTTTGAAGTTGAAATGATATAATTTTGAGTTGGCTTCCATTTTGTCACCCCATCTATAAACAAACCGTGACATAAAACTAATGGGCGTCGGGCTCTGCTCCTGCTAGCAATCCAGGAGTGACTTCCATCGACAACATTTCTGGCACCGTTGCTGGGGACGAAGTTGAAGATTTTCCCTGGGAAGAACGACAACGATCAACTGATTCTGAAGGTGCATCAAAAATCATAATTATTCAGATTGCTACTGTGCACCTGGCGACTCCATTGTTTCCACTTTACTGTTTCAGTTGTGGCCACGGTTGGCACCCCTGAAAGATGGCCCAGAGGAGATTTCTCGAGAAGGTTTCAGTGGCGGCTTTCTCAGCCTGAGGAGTTTGTTGGGGTAATGATAATGTTAAGATCTGGCCTTTGATGGTGAACAAGGACCAGACACATTCGAAGCTCCACATTTTTTCACCTGGCGACTCCATGATTCAAGGATCTATTGGTGACTCCACTGGTTCGATATGGAGAAAATCCTTGCTCCCATGTTTTCTCCTTTTAATTTTTCTGCTATTCCTGGTTTTCCTAATGTTGTCCCCTCTATGGATGAATGGGGAGATTATTTGCCCTTATTTGGAAAGTGTGAAGAGGACAACCCTGCTCAACACCTCAGTGAGTTTCATGAACTCATGCGTAAGTGGGAGATACAACATGAGGATATATTATTGAAAATGTTCATGTTCTCGTTAGTAGTGGATGCTCATAAATGGTATCATTCTTTACCCCCTGCTAGCATTTCTTTACTCACAGAATTCCATGCAACTTTCACCGCTTACTGTCAGAAGTTGTATCCCTTTGAGTTGATTTTTCATAACTGTTGTGAGGGATACTACAACAAATGTATACAAGATAGAGCCGTATTTTATGAAGGCTACAAGGATGATCCTGATGACCTGGATTAGGAATCAGTCATTTCTCCTCCCCATTCGTCTGCTTCGGGCGAAGTTATGGAATTGATAAAATCTCTCTCTGCCCAACTGGATAGGTGGGAAGCTGAGCGATGTGCAGAGGGTTTTCCACCCTTTGAAGAAGATGATTGTGGTATCTCTACAATGAATGATTATAAATATCCCAGGGAAGGAGAAGGCGCTTCAGGCGGAGTTATGGAACTGATAAAATCTATCGCTACCAGATTTGACAGGTGGGAAGCTGAACAATGCGCTGAGGATTTCCCACCCTTTGAAGCAGAGGCCTTTAGCAGCTCTACTGAGGGAGATTATGAAAAAATCTCTCTCACGGGTCCTGTTTATGGTCATTGTGAATCTGACCCATGGGAGAGCCAAGAAGAAGAAATCCTCCCAGATATGATTATGTCTGATGAGGGCTATGAGGATAGAAGACTGGGGGAGGAAGTTGCTCTGAGTGAACTAATGATATCTCTCATTGCCCAACATGCAAGGTTGAAATCTGAGGACAATGGGGAGGCTTTTCCAGTCTCTAAGGAAGATGTTCTAGATGGCTCTCTTGAGGAGAATATTGAACATCCCGTAAGTGCATTAACATCTGTCCCTGATGAGCTTGTTGTCTCAGAACAAAACGATGAAGTGGTAGTTGGGGAAGAGGATTGTTCTCTTTTTCTTCACGAGATTTACCATGATGTATTTACATTTGGGATTGAAAAGGAGGATCTGGAGATCGTTCCTTTTTTGCAAGATGAAGAAGTCTGTTGCTCACCCAGATTTAACGACTATTCAGTTGAGGAGAAGCAGAGCCCCACATCACAGATTGATGACCTGGGTAGTAGCCAGCCCGTGTATGACAGCTATGAATCAGGTTCTAAGTTGGACACCCAGGATTTCCAAGAGAAGACTGCAGAGCCTTCTCCTCTGTTCACAAATGAAAGACAATGCGAGGAAATCAGCCCCCCTGAGCGGAAAATTGAAAAGCAGAGCTTTCCCACAAGTCCTATCTATGATGATTACCACTCTGACCCTTGGGAGAGCCAAGAAGAGGCACCAGAAGAACTAGAGGAGCAGTCAAAAATGCAATTTACAGATTACGTAGAGCCAGTCAGTGACCAGCCACCACCTGAGATCAGCGAGCCTACTTCAGTTATTCACCTGCCTGTGGTTATCAGAGACAATCGGCTGCGTGTGAACAACTATGTAGCAGAAGAGGCTGTATTTCACCAATTCCTTGGAAATGGCCACTCATTCGATGACCCTGTCAGCAAATACATGGAGTGGCATTTCCCCTATGCCTTGGGGCCACCCTATTTCATCTCAACTCCAGCCTGTAAGGAGGAGTTGAAGAGTGTAGTCGTTCTGCTATCACGGTTGCACCATCTGCTGGTTATCATCGATAGAAGGAAGGAGCTTCTATCCAGGAAGCTGCTTGAATGGCTATGGTGGAAGTTCTCTTTCACCTAGCCCATGTAAAATATTTTATTAGTTTAGGATTGTATATAAATAAGCTCCTTTGAGAATGTAGCTTTATTTTGTTACTTTTACTTTTCGGCCTGTATTTTCAACAGCGGGATGTTTTTAGCATGACTCCATAGCCCAACAGCAAGGCACTGAAGCTGCGGAAGGAGTTCTTAGAGCATCGCAGGGACGACTCTATCCCCCATGGAGCCTAATGTTAGCGATATTTCTTGTCTCGGGACAAGAAATAGAAACAAGACAATGAAAGTCTCGAATCCCTGAGAGTTAATAGGGACCGTTCATCTGGAAAGGATGCGTGGTAGGAGATCAGCGTTATCGGGGAGGGTCCCGACAGGGAAGCGTCCATCAGATTTGAAGCCATCGGGATATCAGAGATCCCGGGGACGAGTGATTCATGCACTTCAAAATTGTGATCCGTGAAACCCTGATCGGTGGGGAACAACTGTCAGTCATGGTGGGACTGAGAGGAGCACTGTAGTGCGGGAGCTAGTTGTCAACTAGGCGGAGGTCAAGCTCATCAAAAAATCGGGGTTCTTGGAGGTGAGGGAACCGTTGCATCAAACATTGCGATATCACGATACGCGATATCTCGACACCAAGAGTGTGGGGCCACAGAAGTCAATGGAGGACAGGTGGCAGGATTTCACGACGGGGAACGGACCGTTGACAGGCCAATGGCCATGAGCCATCGAGGATCGGAGAATCGCGAGTCCGAAGGATGCGTGCACATTGACGTAGCAAACCCCGAAGCCCCGATGGAAAGCTATATTGACATAGCAAACCCCGCAGCCCCGAAGTCTTCAGCTCGACAGAGAAGTCTGCACATGCTATCCAAACACTTAATAGCTCAGCTACCTTCCTTACAGGAGCCTTGCTGATTTAAGGTGGCGTCTGACGAAAGATATCAGTACGATTTTTACTGAAGGGATGCCACGCCTTGGAGGTCCGAGCACACCTCTGTTGGGCAAATTTGGAGGAGTATATGTAGGAATTTTTGCCATTTTTGTAATGATCGATGGTAGAGCAGAGATCCCTACTGTAAAGTTTAACAGACATCCTATTTTTTTGGATATGCATTTGTATTTGAGATATCTTGTTTTATGACAGACAGTTTTTCTCGCTCCATCTAATTTTCGTCTCATGCTTAGAGAGTTCGTGATTGACTGAGTCGTGCGAATTATTGCAGTTCTGTTATGATAAATGATTTATCGTTGCATTATTGCATTCTCTGGTTTTCTGTATTCAAGTGCAAGAAGACCTTGCGTTTGGATGCCTTCTTCTACAGTCTATTAGGAACCTATCGTTTGTAACAGACCTTCGCACTCTTTCCATATAAGTCTTCCACCTGTTCACCCTTTACTACAACTCAGTGTCTGAAGTTTATATAAGACCTCACTCACCTATGCATGCCTAGCCTAGTTTTGAAGTTGAAATGATATCATTTTGAGTTGGCTTCCATTCGTTCACCCCATCTATAAACAAATCGTGACATAAAACTGATGGGCGTCGGGCTCTGCTCCTGCTAGCAATCCAGGAGTGACTTCTGTCACCAACATCTTCATTTTACAAACATGTTTCAAAACAGGAAAATATGAGATCCTAAAATTAGCGCTCGAAGATGGAATGGATTCTCCTAATATGTGACACCTGTAAGAAAAATGAGAGAGGATATTGATCTCTGATGTGTTAGGCACAAAATATCTGACCATTTCTCAAAATGATCCTCCAGGCACTCAGAATCATCATTTGAAAATGATGACTCAGCACAGTAAAAAATGCCACATTTCTGAAAACAAACCTCATCTTGCGGGGGACTTTTGACTGCCTTCCCAAGCTCCAAATTAAATTCTGAAGAAACCACTAGAAATATTAGGATCTTTATATGTCGATCGACTATTCAAACGCAGAAAATGGACTCTCCAAGGCTAAGAAAAATGGTTTTTTCCCAAGGAAATTTTTTGTCATTGGAAAAACCTACGATTTCGGCAACTAACAGGCCGAAAACAAGGGTATCTCAGCTGCTGAAAGTCCTGGATTTTGGTGGCTAACAGTGATATTTCAAATTTTCGTAAGCCACTGAAAGTCTCAAAACCCCTATTTTGGATTTCAGGTTTTGGGAAAACAGAGAAATGGTCAAAATCTCTATGTCGACCAAACCCCTGACTATAGAAACTCCGAAATGGTGACATGGCATTTATGTGAAACCCTATTATAGTGATTTTATTGCCATTTATTTCATTCTTTGCATGCCTCCTCTTGACTTGATTTCTGGGTTAAAAAACATCTACACTTTCGGCAGCTAAGGACATATGAATCTTGAGATTTAAGCTACCAAAAGTATGCACTTTCAGTAGTTTGACACTATAAATTTTTCCTCCTAAGCTACCGAAAGCCAAAATTTCAATATTTGTTCCAACAAGACTAATCCTTCAAAAGCACAAAAAACTTAGATGATGGATTAGGAGTATGTAGATGCCTGTATAAGTGGAAAAAAAATTATACTTCCTTGATCACTTTACTCTTGCAAAAAGAGACCACCCACAAAAATGGATTTTATATCCCCCAACTACTTCATCAACCTAGCACTCATCCTTGTTGCAGGAGATCTTCCCTCTATTATGGCAACATGTTTTTTCTTTGTAGGGATACTCTTTTTGACTGCAAGTTTACTCTTCATGACTACTGGTTCATCTTTTTCAATTGCATCTTGTACCGGAACATTTACGTTCCTCTAGGTCAATTCATCCTTGAAATGTTGCAATTCTTCCTTGAGCTTCTATTTTGAGAATGAAAGCCTCTGTTTTTCCTATAGAGGTTATTAAGTTGCTTATGGAGAGGCAGGGCTCTTCTTGCTGAAAATTTTGCCAGATTAGAGTGTTACTGTACATATCCATGAGCTTCTTCATCTTAATTCTCTCAGTCAAACTTTCTATTTCAAATGAGAAACCTCCTTCCCAGCCTCCCTGAGCTATCTGATTAATCATTTGAAAGAGTGATTACTAGGTGGAGTGCTGATGTTGATAACCTCAACAAGATTCTCAATGGATTCACCTTTATCTTTATACTACATAGGGGATCTGTCTATCACCCCAATAGGCTTCTCAATGCCTTTACCCTTATCTTCCTCTTTCCTTGGAATTGAAACCTTTGGTATGAATTCTGCTTCAACATCCTTCTTAAGGATTGATGATCTAATAAAAGGATTCCTGATTTTGGTCTTAGCTGTTGGAGCAGGTGAAAAATAATGCAACTTCCTTCCCCTCTTGGCTATGGCTTTGGTGGATAAAGGGACTTCTTCCAATTCAGATGCAGGGGGAGGTGAAAAATCTCTTTGTGGATTTTCATGAACCTCCCTCTCTTCTTCTTCAATTTCCTTGAGGGATTCTTTGTCTTGAGTAGTGGCTTTGCTTTTTCTCTTCCTGCTTATTCCTGCTCAAGAAACACTAGTAAATGGAAAAGGGATCTGCATCCTAGACTGAGGAGTAGAGGCTATATCCAGCTGGATGTGGGAAAAGACAATGAATTGCTCCCAATGAATGTTCCTCTTATTCAACTCTTCCATCACCAACATCCTAATCAATCCATAGTGAAAGACACTAGTGTCCACAGCCTTGGACTTAGCTTGGAATCTATCCGACATCTTCCCCATGCTCCTCAAAAGGTAGAAAGGGATATTCTTTAACAATAAAATGTAGCAAGAGCCTTATATGGTACTAGTATAACATGTTAAAACTTCCCTCACATGTGAAATATCTCTAGATGATCTTCAACATTTTATCAAAATCTTCAACTAGTTGGCTTCTAGGCACTCCCTTGGACAAATTGTTTGTCTGATAGTCTGATTTGAGGAAGTCCTTGGAGAAGGAAACATTTAGGATCATGGATTTAATCTACCTCCTATCAGTATTAGGAATTCCATTGGTTGATGCAATAGAGGCTTCAGATACCTCAAACTCAAGGTTTCCCACCTTAGTCTTAATGCCATCAAAATGTAATGCAAACTCTTGCTACTTCAGGATGCCCCCTCTACATGTTTTGGCAAAAATAGAGGCAACCAACCCTTTAGTAAACCTCTCTGACCATTGGCTTAGCATCAAACAGGTTCATGTCAGAGGGTTTAGTCTTGACCACACTCCCTCCCTTGTGAGATTTCTTCTTTTGAGGTGTCTCCATGGATAAAGACAGGGGATCAAAGGTTGTGGTGTAGTGAGGGGTAAGGAAATAAACAAAGGCAAAGATCAATGAGAGATGATAGTGGCTAATGGTTTCTCTTTCTCAGGATTTTCTTCTAACTCACTTTGATTTAACAATAGACGGGTTTGATGGCCTTTCTTCAAAATCAAGAGAAAGAAATTATGAGTTAAGGAAGGCAGGGATGCACTGTTCAGTTTTATATGACCACACCATCGTCATCAAAGCTTTGGAAGGGTAGGGACTTCTTCTAATCAATTATAGAAGATCTTGAGATGAATGAATGATGATATAGTGAAAAGAAGAGGCTAATGTGTGGGTCTCTAAATACAAAAGATAGCGCTGACCAATCCAAGTAAAACAGAGTGCAAGAAACATGGGATATGTAGTGTATTTTTAGGAACGACTTTATGTAGCACAGTGTGCAAACAAGGACTAAGTGATTGAACGGTTACTCAATATTCAGAAGCAAAATGAATTGACCTCTATAATAGATGTTAATAGTTTTTCTGCCTGTGGGAGAAAAACTACAGATGAAAATGGATGAGGGAGGAAGTAGTCTGCAGCGTCGGGCGCTACTAAATGCCGAGGTAGGGGTATCTCAAGACTTTTCTATGCAATGAGAGGACTCACAGAATACCTGGAGATTGCGACTTATAATGGAGGATCTACAACAAGTTAGGAAACTTCTACATCCACCTCAACCTCCAATTTAGATTTTTGAGTTGATCCCATAACGCAGTCTGCAGCTGGTTTGAACTAGTGATTTCAGTAGCGCCAAGCTTGAGAGAAAATTCAAATGCTTAAACCGTTAGCAAGTGTCATAAATGACCATATATTAATATTCTCTTTTAACAAAAATGGTGCTGAAAACAAGGTAAATCATTACCTCAACTGATTATGAAAAATTATGGCAAATGTCAAAGGACAAAGGTGCGCTACAGAAACTCCTAGTGAGTTGGCAGCGTATTTTTCAAAAATTTGATTTGACCCCCTTTAACAGACAGAGGGACAACATGGAAAGGATAAAGGGTATGAGTGGATGGAGTGATGTGTCAAGTCATAAAGATAATGGGATTGGTTATGCTTGATGTCAATTCAAGAGGTAAGTCAAAACCATAAACCATAGAATGAACCTAGGCTTAAAATGTATGTGTGGGCCAAAAATGAGCCAAAACCACAAGCCTTTATTTGTTCAAGCTAACCTAGGCAAATCACACAAAGAAAAATAAAGAAAACCTAAAGTCTAAAGGATAAAAAATTTAAACCTAAGGGATAAAAGACGGAAACTTTATGTGATAATAGCTACATGGCTTATACATATTTGAGTTCCATTGATATATCTTATGATGTATTGTTAGAGACATATTTGTTGGATATCTTGGTGCATGCATTTGGCATGTGGTTGAACTACATATTGGGACATGTAGTTGATGAGTTGATGACATGGTTATATTGTACATCATTGATGAGTCATATAGTTGATGCATGTTTGGTACATTGATAGAGGCACCTTCTAGTAGTATGATTGGAACATGGTTTATGGTTGATATGGCATACATGTATGAGATCACATCTTGATTGTAGTTCATTCTATTTGGTGCATGGTGGATGCACTTGGTGGTGATACATGTTTAGTGCAATGTTGATGCACTCATAGATGGTACATGTTTGTGAGTGCTAGTACTTGACTAAAGTACATAATTGGTATTTGTTGTTTAGCATATACTTTGGTACATGATGTATGGGATGACATAGTTGAGACACTTGATTGATTGAGATACATGGTTGTGGCACTTGGTTCATGGTAAAGGCATGTCATGGGTGATATGACACTTGTTTGAGGCACATGGTTGGCACATGTTCTTGGAATATGGTTGGTACACAGTTGTCACATGTTTTTGGCATATGGTTGATACACTCCATTGATGATATCTTATGGTATAGTGTATGGTATTGATGTACATGGGCGTTGTGCACAATTGGTACTTGTGTTGTCATTGATATATGATACATAAATGATGTCATGCATAGATGAATATGGATCGATGTGTTGTCATTGATATATTATGCATAGATGGATAGAAGCATTAATGTATTGATCGTTGGATCATGTGGTCATGCATAGAATCAATATCAAAGGGACAATGTCATAGTGATATATTGTCATGGGTTATTCCAGTTGGATTGATGTAAAGATGACGCATTATTGTCTTGTCATGGTTGATAGGAAGTACAAATGGATGAAATCTAAAGTGGTCCCCTTATGGTGAAATCCCTCATGGGAAGACGCTTTGCGATTGAGTTATCCTATAAGTATGGTTACAAAACCCATGCTTAATTGTGGAATAATTAGATGAACATCAATGAATTTGTCAGTGAAACTATCCTAGATAGATAATTCTTTTCATGCCATTTCTAATGGTATGTGGAATGTCACATAAATTTTCATGGTTTGAGAGTTATGGACTTGCAAAGTTGGAGGACCCTCATATGTTGGCTAGAAGCCCCAAAAAGTCAAAGAAGTCAAAGTTCTTACAAAGAAGAAATTATTTAAATAATAAAGTGAAGTGATAAAGTCAAAGAGGATTATTTAAATAATAAAGTTAATGGAGAAATTTGTAATTATGGAAAGTAGTTATAAGTGCGTTAAACCTAAAATAAGGAAAGTGGTTATGTGGATAAAGTGGATATGTGGACAAAGTGGCCTAGTGGATGCTTCTAAGGAAGTTACTTGGAGAGTATAAATAAGAGGCAAGGGTATATTGTAAATACATCTCTATTGAGCATATATCGAATATCTATTATGAGGAAGAGAGTGATTGCAGGATCTCATGGACGCATAAAAGTTTCCGTAAGTCTGAGATCTTGACAGTGAAAGTTTTGGAAGTTCAAAAACCCTACTTTTTGAAGGAGCATGCGAGCTATAGTGAGACAAAGACCGTACATACGTGGGATACAATGAGGAAGGGCACATATGCACATGAGCTGAAGAATATCAAAGCGTGTACAATTGAAGAAAGTCATGGAGACTTGAGTGTGAGTTGGTGCCAGGTTCTTGAAGGATGAAGCAAGTTTCAGATTTTCATTCTATGGGTTCAGATCTTCCATATAAGTTTTAGTATGGTTAAGTGATTGCCTTGATGGATACTTTTGTTTATTGTATGGTGAATTCTTAAGGCATTCTTGGTATGGTTGTTGTGATATGGGTTATGTTGGTTGATTGATAGAGTGAGCAACACTGTTCTATTTCAGTACTGATATGGTTTCCATAGTATACTAGTTACTTATACATGATTGAGTAACATTCATATTGTATGGTTGAGGAGCATGCATAAGTTGTTGCAGAGCATATATGTGTTGTGATTGGTTATGGTACAGATTGGACAGTGAAAAAAATAAGTAGATGTGACTGAAGGCTGCAGAGGATCTGAGTTTTTCAAGAAGAGAAAACCCTAGTTGTTAAGAAGGCATATGTAGGCTGCAATACATATAGGTCGTGTACATATGTGGGTTGCACTATTGGTAGGGCACATACATATGGATACTGCACTACTGACAGATCACGTACCCATTGAAATATTGGTATCTTTTTAGGATTGAATCCTCTTCTCAGTTGGTGCTGAGTTGTGTAAGCTGAGTCTTGCATTGCAGAGTTGGTGCTCTTGTGGAGTTGTAACTCTATTCAGTTGTTGCTGATAAACCCAAGGATTGTAGTCCATAATAAAAAGAAAATTGCATAAACATCTTGTGTTCTTTGTGTTCTTAATGGTGATGGATTGTTGATGATATATGTTGTTGTTATCTGTTGCTAATATATGTTCACATACAACTGGTTATAAATGACAGTAATAAGTGATGAGTAAATGGTGTTTGCTAACTAAGGAGTTTTTGTGAAGGGAATACTACAAAGAACCCTACACTGATTCACCCCCCCCCCCTTCTCAGTGTGGTCAGTGAATCCAACACAAAGGATATCTAAGTCGAATTTCAGAGGGAAGTTGATGTAAAGAGGGCCGAAATTCAAGAGAGGATAAATTCTTTTGATGATGCTTTCTAAGGTATGTTATTTACAGGTCATATCACCATTTTCACAATAAATCTTTTTCTAGAATGATTCAGACCATGAAATTATGAGGCCATTGAGGAAACACATCCAAGTAGCTGTGATAAAAATTTCATCTTGTAGGTCGTTGTATGTTTGTAGTTACACTCTGTGGAAAAAAGAGTTTATGGCTAGTACTGAAACTAGTCTAAAACAGGTTTTTCGGGTAAAAATGTTATAACTTCTTCATAAAAGATCAAATTCAGTAAGACAAAATGTATTCGTTATAGTACAGTCTATAGTATTCTATGTACCATTTTCAAATCTATACAACAAATATTCCATGTGGGGCACGCTCTACAAGTTTGCTCTCTAGAATAAGCCATAATTCAACAAGGTATGCCATCTTTGCTATAACTTCTTTTCTGAGAGGTTCCAAGTAGTGAACTTTGGAGGAATTGCATAAAAGACACTAAAGAAAATTGTGTACCATTTTTATATATTTATTCATTACTGGGACATATTTATGATTATTTCAAGTTAGGGTTGTTGACTAATTCAAAATTAGTCATGTGAGACTAAAGTAAAGTTTGATGAAAATGCTAGTCTCTTGTTATTAAAGTTAAGGAAGGTTTGCAGGTATGTGATCATATACACCAGGTCTATTACAGAGTTACAAATAATATTTGGATGATGAAACTGATGAGGGCTTTTGGTTGAGGTACATGTTGGGTACATGGTTGAGACAAGTAGTTGATGAGTTGGCACATACATGAGGTGTATAGTTGATGATGTTGGTACATCTTGATGAGTCATAGTTTATGTGTATTTGATGCATGATTGGTAAATATTTGGTGCATGGTTGATGCACTCATTGATGGTACATGTTGAGGTATAGGTTGGTGCATGGTTGATGCACTTATTTATGGTACAAGTTGATTACAGGTTGTTTGGATAGGTTATTGTGGCAGGTTATTTGTACAGGTTTGATACATGGTTGATGCATTTGTTTATGGTACAGTTTGAGGTACAGATTGATGTATGTTACATGTTGGCACAGTTTATTGGTATAGGTTGTTACATGTTTATTAGTACAGGTTTACAATAGTATATCTCACAGTGATAGTGTGACAATGGTTCCATCATTCTACTTCTACGTCAAGGCGGTTGGACGGGGCAAGGAAAGGTGGTTGTATCCACCTTCTGACTATAGCTGGAGAACATTGGGGGTTGTAGCCACCTTCTGGATGTAGACAAAGAACATAGGGGGTTATAGCCTCCTTCTGGTTGTAGCTAGAGAATTGGGGAGTTGGAACATCCTTCATATTGTAGCCTGAGAAAATAGGGGGTTGGAGCCTCCTTCCAGTTGCAGCTAGAAAAAAAAGGAAGTTGGTTCTTCCGATGAATGTAATTCTTAAAGACTTATAAGAAAAAACATTTCGTGGTTTTCTCCCTCTTTCGGTTTCCATGTAAAACACTGGTGTACTATGTATATATGTGATTTCTCATTTGTTCATTGTTTATTTACTCTGCAACTATTGGATGATAATCTTACATTGATAGAACGCTTGCATTTTATGGTGAAAAATGATTAAATTTCTCTATTATTGATTCACCTCTCCTCTTAGTAATCCAACAATTGGTATCAGAGATGGTTCCTTCAGGAAACAGTTTAACCACTGGAAGGAGATCATGGATTATTCTGAGAATGGAGTACCAATGTTTAATGGTCAAAATAGTTTAAAGTATGAGATGTGGAGCAGAAGGACGAAATAATTTTACAGGCACTGGGACATTATATTTGGTAATCAGTTGTTACAGGATATGATAGTTCAAAAAGGGAAAATAATGTAGCCAAGAAGGAATTGAAGAAGAATTAAAAAATAGCAATGGATTTCATCTGGGAAGGATTACCTAATCCGGTAAGAGAAAAAGTTTGTAAATGTTCATTAGCCAAAGAACTTTGTGATAAGTTACAGAATATATATTCTTCACCCATCGCAGATTCATAAAATGCCAAAGAAGATGCGGATACAGATCAAGAATAATTATGTTTACCATGTCAAACAAATTCATAATATGAAGAGTACATAATCACTAGAGGTATTTTTCTTTTATTTAATTGTGAAAAATGCAGACATCTTGAAATAGAATGCCATGAAGGAAATGAGACAAAAAAACTAATTGAAAAGGAAGACAATTATGAAGTAGAATTGACTAGTGCTTTAGATGAAGTAAGAGAAGAAAATAAGTCACTCATGTAATAACTGATGAAACAAAAGGAAAGTGTTCACATTTTTGAAACAACCCAATAGGTCATTGAGAACTTAAGAACTTAGCTAGAAGAAGCAAGAAATATCGAAGAAAATCTTGAATATCAAAAGCAGTATTTGGAAGCCAACATAGCAGCACAGAAGGAAGAAGCAGAAATGAGAGAGAAGATACTAACATAACATCTTAAGGAAAGAACTAACGATCTAAACTAGCTTGAGGTAGAGTTTGGTCAAGAAGAGAAAGGACTTGAAGAAGAAATAATCACATTAAAAATTCATCTTGAAGAAGAAAAAAGAACAGAAGAAGTCATGAAGTTTGAGATAATGAAGAAAGAAGAAGAGGTTGGTAAGCTTGAAGAAAAAGTTATCACATTGAGAAGTAAAATCGTCAAGATCAACAAGAACGATGAAGAGACAGAAACATCCACATCAGTTATAGAGAATGAAGAGAAGCACTCTAGGTTGGTAGAAAATAAGAATGAAGAAAATAGAAAGAGTTATGTAGAAGTACTCAAAGGAAATAATCGTGGTCAACCAAAATCTAAGAAAATTATTGAAGATACATCTTCAAGAAGACCATCCATGTTCAAGACACAAAGAAGCTTCAATCATGATCATGATCAGTCAAGGAAGACATTCAGAAGGACTACACCACAAAGAAGATCATTCACTCCTAGGTATGAAAATTTCTTTTATGGTCATTCTTTTTATTGTACTAATTTTGGACATAAGGCTGCATATTGTAGGGATTATAAAAGAAAAATTCAATAAATAATTTCCTATGTGGCCCCACGTAAAATTGAATGTTATAAATTTCATAACTATGGACACATAGCTAGTGATTGTAGAAGCATGATCGATACTTCCATGGAAGAGAACACTGATATTGGATATAATAAAGTATGGATAAGAAAATAGGAAGAACAGGTGAACAAATACTAGGTAGAAGATATCGCAAGATTGGAAATAAAATGAGATGAAGAAAATTCCACAGAGAAAAAGAAAGATGTTAGATACAGAAAGGTTTGGAAACTAACTAAGAGAAAAGAAGGATATGTAAATAAGGAACAAGTTCAAGAGATTGTACTTTCAGGAATTATAGTGAAAGATGAATCTACAGACAGAAAGAAAGAAGTCAGAGCTCAGAGAGATGATGAATCTACCAATGAAGATGATGATGAATACACATTAGAGCAGGAATTGTTCTGAGTCATCCAGCTTAGAGACTCTTAGGTAATATGAATATTAGACAGGGGGAGTCTATGCGATAGCTTTGATAGACCAAAGAACCATCCTTCGATCATCTTGTAGAGTTTGAGAAGATATATCCAGAGCATTTAGTTAGCAAAAGTACAATTTGATATATTAATCAAGACTTCATGATAGTATAGTGATAAATGGGTCAACATTATGAACAATTGTGCAAGTAGAGTCCTGGACAGTATGGATAGAGATGGATTCGTAAGAACACTTAGTAGGTTTGGATAGATATATGACAGTGGATGAGAGCATGGATTGATAGATTGGTTTAGAGATTGGTTCAAATACAAAGGAACATTATCATAATGGATGATAATTACACAGAAAATGGCTCAAACAATGCTAATGGATTCCAAATTGACATATATTTTGTGGACACATGCAGTGCATACAAAATTTCACATTCAAAAAAAAGTAATTCTCAAAAACAACAATGACAAAACTCCCTATAAACTATGGAAAGGGGGCAAACAACAATCTCTAAATCAAGGTAACTCAAGGTAGTATTTTATTAATTGAAATTTATGTTAATGATATTGTTTTTGGAAGTACTAATGACAGGTCAAGCCGGGAATTTGCAAAGGATGTGAAAAATGAATTTGAAATTCCATTACTTGGAGAACTATCCTTCTTTCTGGGTCTTCAGATATGTAAAAGAAACCTAGGAATTTTTATTTCTCAAACTAAGTATATCAAAAAAATCCTAAATAGGTTCGGAATGGAAGATTACAAACTAGTTACCACTCCTAAGAAAACCAGTTGCAAGTTGAGAAACGATGATGATTCAAAGTCTACAAACCAGAGGAAATATAGGTCAATGATTGGTAGCTTACTATATGTGACAACATCCAGACCAGATGTAATGCAGATAGTTGGACAGGTGGCACAATTTCAAGCAGCACCAAAGGAATCACATGTATTATCAATAAAGATGATTTTCATATATCTCAAAGGAAAATAAGAGTTTGGATTATGGTATCCAAAAGGAAAGGATGTATCACTTATTTCCTACACAAATGCAGATTGGGCAGGTTGGATTGATGACCGATGAAGCACCAGTGGAGCAACCTTCTACTATTGGATTACTGAGAGGGGGGGTGAATCAATAATAGCTTAATTATAATCCTTTTTCTTCAAATAATCCAAGTGTTATACCAATGTAGAATCATTATTCAATAATGAGAAATAAGAAATGAACAATCACACACATACATAGTACACCAATGTTTTACGTGGAAACCCAAATCGGGAGAAAACCACAGAATGATTTTTCTTATATGTCTTGAAGAATTAAATTCATTGGAAGCACCAACTTTCTTTGTTTTCCAGCTGCAATTGGAAGGAGGTTCCAACCCCCTAGTTTCTCAGGCTACAACCTGAGGGAAGCTCCAACACCCAAATTCTCTGGATACAACCAGAAGGAGGCTACAACCCCCTGTGTTCTCTGACTACAACTGGAAGGTGGCTACAACCAGCTGTCCTTACCCTGTCCAACGACCCTGAAGTAGAATTAGAATGATGGAACCACTGCCACACTATCACTATGAGATATACCACTATAAACCTGTACCAATAAACCTGAACCATGCATCAACCATTCATCAACTTGTTCCTCAACCTTTAATCAACTTGTACCATGAACAAGTGCATCAACCATGCACCAACCTGTACCTTACACAAGTGCATCGACCATGCACCAACCTGTACCAAACAACCCGTAATCAACCTGCACCATAAACAAGTGCATCCAACCATGTACCAAGTATGTACTAATAATGTGTCAAATACTCATCAACTATGACTCATCAATATGTACCAAATCATAAACTATACACTTCATGTATGTGCCAACTCATCAACTACTTGTCTCAACCATGTACCCAACATGTACCTTAACCAAAAGCCCTCATCAATTTCATCATCCAAATATTATTTGTAACTCTGTAATAGACCTGGTGTATATTATCACATACCTGCAAACCTTCCTTAACTTTAACAACAAGAAACTAGCATTTTCATCAAACTTTTCTTTAGTCTCACATGACTAGTTTTGGATTAGTCAACAACCCTAACTTGAAATAATCATAACTTTGTACCTGTAATGAATAAAGCTCTGAAACTGATACAAAATTTTCTTCAATGTGTTTTATGCAATTCCTCCAAGTGTCACTACTAGGAACCTCTCATAAAATAAGTTATAGGAAAAATGGCATACCTTGTTGAATTATGGCTTATTCTAGAGAGCGACATTGTAGAGTGTGCCCCGCACAGAATGTTTATTGAATTGATATGAATATGTTACAAAATATACTATAGACTATACTCTAATCAAAACATTTAGTCTTACTAAATTTGGATTTGTTATGAATAAGTTATGACATTTTTACTGGAAACACATGTTTTAGACTAGTTTCAGGACTAGCCACAAACCCTATTTTCCACGGAGTGTAACTCCAAAAATAAAACCACCCACAAGTTGAATTTTTTACCACAAATACTTGGATATATTTTCACAATGGAATATAAATTTCATGATCTGAATCATTATAGAAAAAATTTATAGCGAAAATGGTGAGATGACCTGTAAATAACATACCTTAGAAAGCACCATCGAAAGAATTTATCCTTCCCTGAATTCCGACCTTCTTTTCTTCACCTTCCCTCAGAAATTCAGCTTAGATATCCTTTGTTTACCTCAGAAAACTATATATATGAAATATTCTCAAGTGTGTGTTAAATGAGAGAGCCTTGCCTCTTATTTATACTCTCCAAGTAGCTTCCTTCAAAACATATTCCAGGTCACTTTCCCACTTTCCTTATTTTAAGGTTAACCCACTTCTAATTTCTCCATTAAATTTATTATTTAAATAATTTATTTTGTATTCACTTTGAATTATATTACATTAATCACTTTACCTTATTATTTACCTTCTAAAATCTCTTAAACCACTTTGACTACTTTGACCTTTGGGGGCTTCAAACCAACATGTGAGGCTCCTACAACTTCGTAAGGCCATAACTCTCAAACCATGAGGAGTTATGTGATGTTCCACATACCACGAGAAATGAAATGACATTTAATATCCATATAGAATATTATTACCTAAAAATATATCAAAACTCATACTATTATCCATCAAACAAACTTGGGTCCATTACCCAAACCGAGTTCTCCAACTTCACATGGTCATAACTCTCTAACCGTGAGGAGTTATGTGACATTCCACATACCACCAGAAATAGAATGACATGTACTATCAATATAGAATAGCCTTGCCTTAAAATATATTAAAATTCATACCATTATACATGAAACAACCTTTGTTCCATTACCCAAACCTTTGTGCTACGAGGCTTTCTTCAAGGGTTGACATCAATGACAACCAACTTTAATCAACATCTACTTGGATGAGTGTTTAGTATCATGGCTAAGAAAGAAAAAATCATCAATATCCTTATCTACAACCGAGGCAGATCATATTGTAGCAGCAGGATGTTGTACATAGGTTTTATGGATGAAACAAACTCTGACAGATATACATTTCGAGTATGATGATCCCATTCCAATCTATTATGATAATACAAGCATCATCAGTATCTCAAAGAACCTGATGATGCACTCCAAGATGAAGTACATTCCAATAAAGTATCACTTTCTACGGGAACAGGTTATAGAGAAGAACATCAGAGTTGTGGGCACAAAAGAACAAGTGGAAGACATCTTTACAAAACCGCTTCCATGGGAAGCCTTTGAGTATCTACGCCAGAGACTCAGATTAATTTATACTCCAAAATGAATGATTTTGAATGCTTATCTTATATGTCTTAGATTTACATGAGGAAGCACCATAAAGAGGACATTTCAAGTTGGAAGATCAGTTTCAGGAAGAGTTCAGTCAGGGGGAGTATCCCCAAAGATAGTTCAGCTAGGGGGAGCATCCTCAGATGGAAAGATACCTTTGCCATTGATGACAAAGGGGGAGAGATTTATCAGATGCAGAGGTAAATGCTTGGATAAAGAGAACATAGGCATGGTTCTAGGGGGATCATGAGTGATGCGACTTCCGTATTGCATCGAAGTGTTTCGATCAATGCCAAAGAGGGAGATTGTTGATTAATTGGGTTGGTTTTCATTTATGTCAACCCTTGAAGAAAGTCCAGTAGTGAATTCTGGTAGAAAATTAGTTTGGGTAATGGACCCAAGTTTGTTTTATGGATAATGGTATGAGTTTTGATATATTTGTAGGTAAGACTATTCTATATGGATAGTACATGTCATGCCATTTCTGGTGGTATGTGGAAGATCACATAGCTCCTCACGGTTAGAGAGTTATGGCCATGTGAAGTTGGCGAACACTCATGAGTCATCTAAAATCCCCAAAAGGTCAAAGTAGTCAAAGTGGTTGCAAAGAAGAAATTATTTAAATAATAAATTTAATGGAGAAATTACTAAGTGGACAAGTGGTTAGAAGTGGGTTAGCCCTAAAATAAGGAAAGTGGGTTAAGATGGTTAGAAGGTAATTTAAATAGTAAAGCGAAGGGATGAGTGTACTATAAGTCAAAGTGGATACAAAAGAAAGTATTTAAATAATAAAGTTAATGGAGAAATTACTAAGTGGACAAGTGGTTAGAAGTGGGTTAACCCTAAAATAAGGAAAGTGTGTTAAGATGGTTAAAAGGTAACCCCTTGAGGAAGCTACATAAAAGTATAAATAAGAGGCAAGGCTCTTTCATTTTAATCACACTTGAGAATATTGAATATCTATGAGTGACTAAGGTAACCGAAGGATATCTAAGCCTAATTTCAGAGGGAAGGTGAAGTAAGGAAGGCCAAAATTCAAAGGAGGATAAATTCTTTTGATGATGCTTTCTAAGGTATGTTATTTATAGGTCATATCACAATTTTCAAAATAACTTTGTTTCTAGAATGATTCAGACCGTGAAATTGGGAGGTTGTTCATGAAACATATCCAATTAGTTTTGATAAAAATTCATCTTGTGGGTCATTTTATTTTTGTAGTTACACTTCGTGGAAAATAGGGTTTGTGGCTAGTCCTGAAACTATTCTAAACCATGTGTTTTGGGAAAAAACATCATAACTTCTTCATAACAGATCCAAATTCAGTAATACCAAATGTATTGGTTAGAATACAATATTTAGTATTATGTGTACCATTTTCAAATCCATACAACAAATATTCCATGCGGGGCACGCTCTACACGTTCACTCTCTAGAATAAGCCATAATTCAAGATGTATGCCATTTTTTCTATAACTCCTTTTCTGAGAGGTTCCAAGTAGTGAAATATGGAGGAATTGCATAAAAGACAATGAAGAACATTTTGTACCATTTTTATATCTTTATTCATTATAGGTACATAGTTATGATTATTTCAATTTAGGGTTTTTGACTAATCCAAAATTAGTCATGTGAGACCAAAGTAAAGTTTGATGAAAATGTTAGTCTCTTGTTGTTAAAGTTAAGGAAGGTTTGCAGGTATGTGATCATATACATCAGGTCTATTATAGAGTTACAAATCACATTTGGATGGTGAAATTTATGAGGGCTTTTGGTTGAGGTACATGTTAGGTATATGGTTGAGACAAGTAGTTGATGAGTTGGCACATACAAGAGGTGTATAGTTAATGATGTTGGTACATATTGATGAGTTATAGTTTATGTGTATTTGATGCATGATTGGTACATATTTGGTGCATGGTTGATGCACTCGTTGATGGTACAGGTTGAGGTACAGGTTGGTGCATGGTTGATGCACATGTTTATGGTACAGGTCGATTATAGGTTGTTTGGATAGGTTGTTTGGATAGGTTATTGTGACAGGTTACTTGTACAGGTTTGATGCATGGTTGATGGATTTTTTTATGGTATAGGTTGGAATATAGGTTGATGTATGGTACATGTTTCCACAGGTTATTGGTACAGGTTGTCACAGGTTGATTGGTACAGGTTTACAACTATATATCTCACAATGATAGCGTGACAGTGGTTCCATCATTCTTCTTCTACATCAGGGTGGTTGGATGGTGCAAGGACATGTGGTTGTAGCCACCTTTCGGTTGTATCCGAAGAACATAGGGGGTTGTATACTCCTTACGGTTGTATCCAGAGAATTGGGGAGTTGGAGCTTCCCCCAGGTTGTAGCCTTAGAAACTAGGGAGTTGTAGCCTCCTTCTGGTTGTAGCCAGAGAATTAGGGAGTTGGATCTTCCTTTAGGTTGTATCCTGAGAAACTAGGGGGTTGAAGCCTCCTTCCAGTTGCAACTGGAAAACAAAGGAATTTGGTGCTTCCAATGAATGTAATTCTTAAGACATATAAGAAAAATCATTCTGTGGTTTTCTCTCGCTTTGGGTTTCCACGTAAAACATTGGTGTACTGTATATGTGTATGATTTCTCATTTGTTCATTGTTTATTTACTCTACAAATATTGGATGATAATGCTACATTGATATAACACTTGCATTTTATGGTGAAAAGGGATTAAATTTCTCTATTACCGATTCACCCCCTTCTTAGTAATCCAATAAGGCACACGTGACCCGCAAGAATGTCCTAACAACAATTTGTAACATGCCCAACCACCAACGTTGAGCCACCCTACCTCAAGAACCTCTTCTTCAATTGACTTTTAAATATCTGATAAGTGTACTAACAACTAAATAAAGAAGCATGGAATGACACATGCAGTCATCAAGATCCATATTAAACTATAAAATAAATAGCATGTCATGCACAACAATAACCAGCAAGCACGCACATTAGTAATGCATATCTCATAGATAATAGTCAATACACAATGGAAACAATTATTTATAAGAAGATAAACATCATGACAAAGAGAACTTATCTTTAACGAAACTAGTTACCAATTGGCTGCAAGCCAAGGTCGTTCCACCCAACGGTAGACGTTGTTGTTCCAAATATCAATAGCAGATCACCACTGAGTCAGGTCTATGAATCAACAAGGATGGGTTCCAAGATGACACTTAGCTTCCAAAACTAGTTAGCACTCAAGATCTAAAAGGTATCTCAACACACAACAATCCAAATTTCGCCATCTCTCTTCTCCCAACCTGCACAATCCAAAAGAATGGACCCCCTTATCTTCCACGCAATCCCTTAGGTTGTCCACCTCCTTCCAAGGATCTTGTGCACCTAGTCGAGAATCTCAATGCTAGAATTGTTCAAGACTCAAAAATATGAAAAGGTTTATCGGAATGCCAATGCCACCTTGCACTCATGAATCCAAACCTTTCTAGAATAAACACCATTTACTTACAATCAATAAAAAAAGGCTATTCTCCTTCTTTAATTCATTTCCTATTCTCAGACCAAGAGTGAGAATGAATGAGGAAAACCAAATGAGTAACTGATTGATTGAATGATTAAAAAAACCCCAAGTGTAACCAAGAACAAGGCTTTTGTACCAAAATTACCCAAATCTAGCATGGTCTTCCCAAGAGACTCATGCGCCCCCTCATCTCTCACCCCCCCCAAAAAAAAACATGGATGATAATTAATTAAAGAAAAGAAAAAAATATTAGTGATGTAGGAGCATCGTCAGTGAGCACGCGTGGCAGGACAACTCAGCTCCTGGGAATCATTTCGAAATCTCAAACGCTGGGAGTTACTGCGAATCTTTTGGAGCTCATTGGAAAAATGGAAGAAGATCAAACGCTTGGGAGCGGATGATCACGAGTGATATAGGAGTTTTAGTACGAGTCTTTAATGTAACTGAACTTAGGTAGCAGATAGTTTTTTCATTTTCTGAGTAGACAAGTAGTCGGGGGGAACCCTAAGGACCCTCTGACATAAATAGAGGTTTTGTACACCAAAATGAGGCTGCTATGAGTTAGTAGGAATTTTTTGAGTTTTAAGTTATTGTTTTGATATTAGTTGTAGCCATTTAATTTTGAATGAATATGATAGAGAAAAATTGACTCAAATGCATAGTACTGTTACTGTTTGCAATACTCTGTTATTGAGTTTTCATAAACAAATGAATTTCATTATGAATGGATGAAACGGTGAATGTTAGTGTAAGTTTAAATTGTTTCTCATCTCCTGAGTGAGTGAAAGGTGTGCACATCGAATGCAAGGAGTGCATTGATGGAGTCTATTTTGGTTCCAAAGCTCGGAAGAGATAGAACAAAACTTTCCCTTTGCAAGGAGTGCAAAGTGATTGCTGCAAGGCGTGCACAGTCGGCTGCAAGAACTCAAACCTTGTGTAAGGATCTATTGCAAGGAGTGCACAGATCAGAGACTCGACTAAGTGTCAAATTGACCCTTAGGAGGTCAAAGGAATAGAAGGCATGGAAGATTAGAAGAGATAATGCTTTCCAGAGGTGCATGTGAAGCCCAAGAAATGGACTCGTAGAAGAATTAAAGGTCAGAGCCTTTAAAATGGTCAAAATCCTCTAAGTTGGGAGAGAGAGAAATATCAGGAGGAGAAGCGATTGTGATCGTTGGATCGACCATTGGGCAATATTTGGACCATCAAAACATAGTCCAAACAGGAGGAATGCATATGGGAGGATATTAGACCCCAATCGTCAGATCTGAACATGAGAACCAACAGTCGTTGGATCTAGGGGTAAGTGCATGAACCTTAACCTTGTGGAAGCGCACGAGGTAAAAAAACTCTCGAAACCCAAATTCGCGACTTAGTATCAACCGTTGGATCCCAGATGGATCTAGACCATCGATTCAAGGCAATCAAAAACTCAGGAATTGGGAGAAGGGAGGTGCGTAGTCTTCCAACTATCCGAAATGCAAAATCCTAAAATGCAAAAAAGAAAGCAGGACCGTTGGATCACATGGGTTGTGGACCATTGATATGATGTGAGTGGGGCCCAAATTTTGGATTTCGGGATATCGGAGATTAAGAGAACAGAGGTGAACCAACCTCCAAAGTCACGCAACGCAAAATCACAACTTGATTACAGTTATCGATCGAAGGAAGATCGTGGATCATAGAACTAACCATATCAAGAGTTCTCGATACGTGAAATATCGACGCACTTGAGATTTGATCCCTGGGTCACGACCGAAGGTCACATCGAGGGAATTTAAAGGAGGAGCTAGTGCACGCTAGTCTACTATCGGGGTTTTGAGGGTCGGGAGAATCGGGGTGACTCACATGTAAGGACCTAATGCACGAAATCATGAAACACCTTTTGGGTTAGGCTCGTGGTCATAGCCCATGGTCATGTGAAGGAAACTCACGCCTAGTGCTTGTTTGCGCGGAATGAGTTACACATAGGACCTGTGGATATTTCGTGAGGATTACAACAACGAATCAAAGAGATATTCCATCTTGAATATTAAGAAGATCCAGTGTCTAAGAGGTCAGCATACCCTACTAAGGTGGGGGCACTGCATCAAGTGGTATCAAATCCTTTTTGCAGAATTGATTTATGTAGGCCGAGGAGAGAAGACATTAAAGAAGAGATAGTTTGATACCATCAAGTGGTATCAGAGAGGATTTTCGTCTATAGATTTTAGGTGAAGGAGATAAAGGAGACGAAAGAACTCGAGTTGTACTATGTGTGTGAGAGACAGTCAACAAAATTCCACAGAGGAGACGAGTGGAACAACCTTTAACCAATCGGGCTGTAGAAAGGGAGATGCAAGAACTTTGTGCAAGATTGTAGGTGATGGAGGCAGCATAGAGAAGAGCACCTGATGTTGGAGACATCAACAATGCAGAGAGTGAAGAAGTATAAATCGAATAAGCTACATGAGAGAATGTTGTCAAAGAACGCTTGCTGAGAGTAGTTGATAGATTGGGATCTAGAGCCTAGAGGTCCCAATGCATGAAGGAAATTTAGATGTTGAAGAGCTGTTGGATTGGGTACGATCCATGGATAAATATTTCTACTATGAAGACATCGATGAGGAGAAGAGGGTGAGACATGCTGTCACCAGACTCAAGGGACATGTAGCATTGTGGTGGGATCATGGATGAACTACAAGCTGAGAGGAGAAGTAAGGGAAAACACAAGATAAAGAATTGGGATAGGGAAAAATTCATGCCCAAATATTATCAGATCAATCTGTTTAGGAAGCTGAAGAACCTGAGACAGAAGGGCATGAAAGTTAAATAATACACAGAGGAGTTCTACAAGCTGAACATCAGAACTAGACAAAGAGAGAAGGATGAAGAAAAAATTGCTAGGTATATAAATGGCCTGAAGTATGAAATCCAGGATGAGATCAACATGATGTCAGTAAAGATAGTGGAGGATGCTTATCATTTTTCACTGAAGCTGGAGGAGAAGTTGGCCAGAAAACAAAACCAATGAGGTAGAGGTAAATGCCCAGTCTTGAGTAAAGGCAAGGGAGTTGCCCATGACAGGGCACAAAAATCCAAAGATGATATTGAGAAACCACATAGTCACTCAGAAAAAGGAGGAAGTTCCCGAGGAAGACAAGATGGTGGAAGAAGTTCTTCCATAGGAAGAGGAAGAGGGAGAGGAGGAGAAGTGAGATGTTACACCTATGGAAAGGAAGGACATAAGCCTTGGGAATGTCCTGAGTGAAAGAAAGAAGGAGAAGGTGAAGCTCACATTTCGGAAGCACAAAGAAGAAATGTTGAAGAACAAGGAGCAGAGGATGGAACATCCCTGATGTTGAGAAAGGTTCTCTTAAAACCATAGGCAAAAGTTGAGAAGATAGTGCAGAGAAACAACCTATTCAGGACAGCTTGCAAGACTAAAGACAGAGTATGCAAGGTGATAATTGACAGTGGGAGCACTAACAACTTAGTATCCACAAAGATGGTGGAGAAATTGGAGCTGGAGAAAAATGCACATTCAAAGCCATACAAAGTATCATGGCTGCATAAAGGACACCAGGTAATGGTTACTAAAAAATGCTTGGTTGAATTTAAGATAGGAGGATATAGAGATGAAATCCTATGTGATGTAATTCCCATGGATGTATTTCATATTCTATTGGGAAGACCATGGCAGTTTGACATGAATGTCATTCATGATGAGAGGAAGAATACATACACCTTGGAGAAGAATGGTAGGACACACATGTTATTGCCAATAGAGGAAAAGAAAGTGAAAGAGGAAGCCAACACAAGCATACTTCTCATGAGTGGGAAGGAACTCATGAAATAAGTAAAGAAATGACATGAGATGCAGTTTGTTGTGGTGAGGAAACCTAGAGTTGTCCTTACAAGTACTTCAATGGATGATTTTCCTGAAGAAATTCGAGAATTGTTGGATAATTTTTCTAACATAGTGGTGGATGAACTACCTAACTCATTTCCACCCATCATAAGTATCATCCATCATATCGATTTAATACTAGGATCAAGTCTACCAAACAAAGCAGCGTACATAATGGCACCTCGAGAGAATGAGGAGGTAAAGAATCAAGTCCAGGAGTTGTTAGACAAGGGTTTGATCAGAGAGAGCTTGAGCCCATGCGCAGTGCCAACTGTGTTGAGTCCAAAGAAAGATGGAGGATGGAGAATGTGTGCAGACTCAAGAGCCATTAACAAGATCACCATCAGGTATAAATTTCCTTTGCCAAAAATGGATGATTTAATGGATTGTTTAAGTGGAGAAAATTTATTTTCTAAGATAGATTTGAAAAGTGGGTATCACCAGATAAGAATGAGAGAAGGTGATGAATGGAATACAACCTTTAAGACAAATGAAGGTTTGTACGTATGGCATGTTATGCTATTTGGATTAACAAATGCCCCAAGTACTTTCATGAGATTGATGAATGAAATACTGAAAGATTTCATTGGCAAGTTTGTGGTTGTATATCTGGATGATATATTGATCTTTAGCAAGACTAAAGAGGAGCATTTGAGACACCTGACACTAGTGATGAGGAGACTACAATAGGAGAAGCCACTAATAAATCTGAAGAAGCCCTCTTTTATGAAGACATAACTAATTTACTTGGGTTTTGTGATCTCTTCAAATGAACTGAAGATGGATCCAAAAAAGGTGAAATCAATCAAAGAATGGCCGTCACCGAGAAGAATGTTTGAGGTAAGAAGATTCCATGGATTAGCAAGTTTTTATAGGAAATTCATCAGAGACTTCAGTGTAATTTGTGCACCAATGATGGATACAGTGAATAAGAAGAACAAGTCTTTTAAATGGACAGAGGAGGTCAAGAGGAGCTTCAATATGCTAAAGGAGAAAATAACGGAACGACCAATTCTGTCTTGCCAAATTTTGAAAAGATATTTCAGGTGAGATGCGATGCAAGTGGAGTTGCAATTGGAGTAGTTTTGAGCCAGGCTAATAGACCGATTGCCTATTTCAGTGAGAAGTTGAATGATACTAAGATAAAATACTCCACATATGATAAGGAATTTTATGCCATAATTCAAGCCTTGAAGAAGTGGAGACATTACCTTGTCCCACAAGAATTTGTCTTGTATAGCGATAACCAAGCTTTACAATTCATAACCAGATAGGAAAAATTGAATCAGAAGCATGAAAAGTGGATTGAGTTTATGTAGAATTTTACTTTTGTGATAAAACATATTGTTGGGAATGCTAACAAAGTTGTTGATGCATTGAGCAGGAGATGTTTGATTCTGCAGGAATTTCAGGTGAAGACCTTGGGGTTTGAACACCTTAAGGAAATGTACAGTGATGATCCAGATTTCAAGGAGGCATACAAAGCATGTGCAAATCCTGTGCTGAGAGATAGGAGCCAGTGGGTAGAGTATATGATTCAAGAGGGATTGTTGTTCAAGGGAAATCAATTATGCATACAAAAATGTTCAATGAGGGACAAACTTTTGATGGGGAAGCATAGTGGACGATTGGCTGGACATTTTGGTCATAATAATACATTCACACAGTTGCGCATTTCATACTATTGGCCAGGTATAAGGACAAAAGTGATGAAATTTGTGAACAAATGTAGAATCTGCCAACATGCAAAAGGAAAAAGACAAAACGTTGGATTGTATCAACCATTGCCAATACCAGAGAGGCCTTGGGATGCGATAAGCATGGATTTTGTGTTAGGACTACCAAGAATGAAAAGAGGATGTGATTCCATATTTGTGGTGGTGGATAGATTTTCAAAGATGGCACACTTTATCCCATGCCAGAAGACCAGTGATGCAACACATGTTGCAAATATGTTTTTCAAGGAAGTTGTGAAACTTCACGACCTACCCAGAAGCATCGTCTCAGACAGGGACACAAAATTTGTTGGTAATTTTTGGAGAACACTGTAAAATAAATTGGGGATGGATCTATCCTTCAACTTAGCTTATCATCCTCAGACAGATGGACAAACTGACATGGTACACGGAAGTTTGGGAAACTTGTTGAGGAGCTTGGTCACTGAGCATCATAATCAGTGGGATCATATTTTACCACAAACATAATTTGTATACAACAACTCACCAAACATAAGCACTGGAAGGAGCCCATTCCAGATATTGTATGGAATGCAACCTAGTGGAGTATCCGAGTTGAGAGACTTGATATAGTGTGAGATCAAAAGCGTTGGAGTAGAATATTTTGCTGCAGAAATGCAGAAGATCCATATCCAGATCAGAGGAAAATTACAGAACTCTAACCAAGAGTACAAGAACAGAGTTTATCAACATCGCAGAGAACTTCAATTGAGGTGGGAGATCGGGCTCTGGCACATCTCAAGAAAGAAAGGTTCTGTAGGAGAATGTATAACAAGTTAAAAATGAAAAAGATAGGGCCATGTAAGATCTTGAGGAAGTTTGATGAAAATTCCTATGAGATTGAGATGCCAGATGATGTGGGCATATCACCCATATTCAACGTTTTAAACCTATATCCTTACACGAAAGATGACACAGAGGGATCAAAATATCAAGATAAGATTCAATGGGAGAAACAAATGTCGGTAGTAGAAAAACCACAGATGGAGAAGATAATTGATCAGAGAATTGGAAACAAGACTAGGAGGAAGACCTATCTTGAATATTTGGTTAAGTGGAAGGGACACCTGATAGAGGATGCCAGTTGGGAAAATGAAGCTGATATCCAGAATCATGGAAACTCGATGGAGGAGCTCATGGACAGGAGTCCATGAATTTTTGTCCAAGGGGAGTATGATGCAAGAGCATCATCAGCGAGCACACGTGGCAACACAACTCAGTGCCTAGGAATCATTTTGGAATCTCAAATGCTAGGAGTTACTGTGAATCTTTTGGAGCTGATTGGAAAAATGGAAGAAGAGCAAATGCTTGGGAGTTGATGATCACGAGTGGTCTGGGAGTTTCACTTCGAGTCTTGAATGTAACTGAAATTAGGTAGCAATTAGTTTTTTCATTTTCCGAGTAGACGAGTAGTCGGGGGAAATGTTAAGGACCCTTTGATATAAATAGAGGTTTTGCACGCCCAAATGAGGCTGTTGCGAGTTAGTAGGAATTTTCTGAGTTTTATGTTATTGTTTTGATATTAGTTATAGCCATTTACTTTTGAATGAATATGACAGAGAAAAATTGACTCAAATGCATAGTGCTATTACTGTTTTCAATTCTTTGTTATTGAGTTTTCATAAATGAATGAATTTCATTATGAATGGATGAAACAATGAATGTTAGTGTAAGTTTCAATTGTTTCTCTTCTATTGAGTGAGTGCAAGGTGTTCACATCGAACGCAAGGAGTGTATTGTCGGATTCTGTTTCGATTCCGAATCTCAGAAGAGATATCACAAAACGTTCATTTTGCAAGGAGTGCAAAGTGACTGTTGCAAGGCGTGCACAGTCGTCCGCAAGAACTCAAACCTTGCGTAAGAAACTGTTGCAAGGAGTGCATAGATCAGAGACTCGACTAAGTGTTGAAGTGACCCTTTTAGAGGTCAAAGGAACAAAAGGCAAGTAAGCTCAGAAGAGATAACACTTTCCAGAGGTGCAGGCGAAGCCCAAGAAATGGACTCGTAGAAGAATTAAAGGTCAGAGCCTTTAAAATGGTCAAAATCCTCTAAGTTGGGAGAGAGCAAAAGATCAGGAGGAGAAGCAACTGTGATCATTGGATCGGCCATCGGGAAATATTTGGACCATCGTAACATAGTCCAAACAGGAGGAATGCGTAGGGGAGGATATTACACCCCAACTATCAGATCTGAACACGAGAACCAACAGTCGTTGGATCCAGGGGTAAGTGCATGAACCTTAATCTTGTGGAATCGCACAGGGTAAAAAAACTCGTGAAACTTAAATTCATGACTTAATCTCAACCATTGGATCCTAGAGGGATATAGACCGTCGATTCAAGACAATAGAAAAATCGGGAATCGAGAGAAGGGAGGTGCATAGTATTCCAACTACCCAAGATGCGAAATCCCGAAATGCAAAGGAGAAAGAAGGACCCTCAGATCACATGGGTTGTGGACCGTTGATATGATGTGAGTGGGGCCAAAATTTTGTATTTCAGGAAATTGGAGATCGGGAGAACAGAGGTGAACCAACCTCCAAAGTCGTGCAATGAAAAATCACGACTTGATAAATGCCATCGATTGAAGGAAGATCATGGATCATAGATCTAATCATATCGGGAGTTCCTGATACAAAAAATCCTGATGTGCTTGAGAGTTGAGCCCTGGGTGATGACCCGAGGTCACATTGAGTGAAGGTAAGGGAGGATATAGTACACGCTAGGCTCCTATCGGGGTTTTAGGGGTCGGGAGAATTGGGGTCACTAACATGCAAGGACCCGATGTGAGAAATCATGAAACTCCTTTTAGGTTAGGCTCATGGTCATAGCCTGTGGTCACGTGAAGGAAACTCATGCCTAGTGCTTGTTAGTGTGGGATGAGTTACACATAGGACCTGTGTATATTTCATGAGGATTACAGCAAGGAATCAAAGAGTTGTTCCAGCTCAAAGATTGAGAAGATCCGGTGACCGTGAGGTAAGAAGACCCTGCTAAGGTGGGGGCACTGCATCACTTAGTCTCTCAATTTCCCCCTCTCTCATGGAATCATAACCCTCTACAACTTGTGTTAATGTTTTTCTCACAGCCAATGATGTACTTTTATTATTAATAATGATCAAAGTATTACACTTCCTAGGCACTCCAACCTCTTTTAATTGTTCAGGCACTCTGACCTTTTATCAAATAAATAAATACATTATTAAACTGGGGTATTACAAGCGTAGACATTTCTTCAAGGTTTAAAAATTATAAATAAGTGTTTAGAAAAAGATTTGATATGTTTTTCCTCACAATGACAAGAACCATGGTTTTAGTGGCTACCCCTTTCCAAATGGTGGTATAATACCACCTATCATAGTGTTACCAAATGTTTTTTCTCATAACGAAAATCACAATGGGTTTAGTGGCTACTCCTTACTGAATGGTGGTACAATACCACCTATTATGGTTCTACGAAAATGTCACCTTATGAGGTGTCCTATGGAAAGAAAAAGAAAACCATTTGTGGCCTCATACTTACCAAGTGCATCCAAGGTTTAGAAGGTGGGAAAAACCTTGAATGTTTAAGTTGATATTTGTTGTACACTCAAAGACAATTTGTTGTTGGATCATAAAAAAATGAAGCAACAAGTTGAGAAATGTCATTTCGATCACCACTTTGATGAAGTGGATCGTATGTTCCTTTTTCTCCAAGCCTATAATAAAATATCTCTCGAGGAGAAGAGCCACCAAAAATTTGCACCTAAGTTTAATGGACTACCTCTAATATTCAAACATATTAGACAAGTTGCCTACAAATTATCTCTAACATTCCACTATAAAATCCACCATGTATTTTGTCCCCAAGGTGTAGGAAAGTCGGTGACGGAGTGTGTTGTTAAGGCACTCCGTGATGTTAAAGTCACCGGTTCAAAACCTGTGGGGACAAAAAATCCAGCCATGTTAAGGTTTGGTGTGGCCTAGGCCGGGTGCGAGCCCTGGGTGATTTTGATGGCTTAGATGCCCTTGAGTCACGGTTTCTAAAGCTACATGCTAGTCCCGCAGGTCATGAAAAAACTAGCAAACAAAAAAAACCCACCATGTCTTTCATGTTTCATGCTTGAAGACAGTGGTAGGACCAAATTATGGAGTTCAATCCATCCTCCTATAACTATATGAAGAGGATTATAATTGGTTGTAGCATGATGTAGTTTTAGACAAAAGAAAGAGTTGTTGGTGCCATCTCACTATCAAAAAACTCTTGATCTAGTGGAAGAATACACAATGCAAAGATACCATTTGGGAACCATTTGTGATCCTACAACAACTTCCATATCTCTAGCCTTGAAGAAAAATATACCTTTTATTGGAGAGGGAATGTTAGGGTCCCACCCTATGCCCTTAGTTAAGGTAATAGGTTGTTACTTAATGTATAATTGAAATTTGTATTAATAAGGATCACCAAATAGTTAAAGTGTGTGATCAATAAAGAAAGGGCCTCATTAAAGAAGGTCCACTGTGTATTTGTTGTAGCCTCACTAAAGAGGGTCCACTAGGTAGTTAGCATTTGGAATTAGAGGTAAAATCTATGTAACTGGATGCTAAGTGATTAATATTGTATTGAAGCTCTAATAAATTGGAGGTCACCCCCTCAAAGAGGCAATATAACATTACCTCATGTTCATAATATCAATAAAGGTTTTCCTATTGTTGTAGCTTCAATACTTTGGTTTTGTTTTATTTACTTTTTAAAATTTCAACTATGTTAATATTGCTCTCAATCCCTCTTTTCAAAAATCAAGGTACAACACATTTTAGTTTTTATAATTGTACACAATATAGATCCCAATTAAATTCAATGAATAATATTATTTTAGTGAATTGGTTTTATTTAGCAAGCAAGTGAAAAAAGGCAAAAAAATAAAAATAAAAATAACTAAATAAATTTATTTATTTATAATAAACCTACTTGAAACATTTTTTTTAATAGAACTTAAGACTTTTATTTTTAAAATTTGTATATATGGAAAGAGAGAGACACCCCTTATTTATTTTTTGGCAGTCCAAATCACCCTATCCTACAACTTATATAGTGAGACCTTAATTTTGTTTTGCCCAAATCCCCCTATCTCACTAGTCACTAACATATTTATTTATATTTAAAAGGGAGGATTTGCAAGTTGGATGCCAAAGTCACCATCCCTCAAAACTAGATTAGTGATAAAGAACTCCCACCAATAAATACTTGTACCGACCATTAATTTAATATTTTTAATCATGATAAATATATATTATAATATATTAATAATAATAATAATAATAATAATAATAATAATAATAATAATAAAACTTTGTTAATTTATAAAATCAATATTAAATTAATTTTAAGTTTATTATTAGCAATATAAAATATAAATAGTTTTAAAATAAATAAAAAATATTAAATAAAATAATTTAAATATTTTTAGATGAATTTTAATATAATTTATATAATTAATTAATTTTAACTATATATTATAAAATTGAGTTCAAATATTTTTCAACCAATATTTAATTTATATCTAAATCCTGATTTTCGATGGATACCTTTCTTTGCATTGATATGTATGGGAATGAGCCATCACAAATTCCCTTATTATGTTGAGATGTTGTGGCAACGACGAAGATAAAACACCCATACATGATACTTGATTCTATTAGGAAAAAATTGCATTCATTCAATTACATATCATTCACAAACATAATGCTTTAAAATGGTGGTCGTTTAACCTTTGGTCGATTGCTTGAGCCTTTTGCAAATAAAAATAACATCTTAAATCCACCATATGTGGGCATATGCAATGGTATTTCCTATGCCCACATATTGTAAACACAGGAAGTGCAATGGTATTGCCTATGCCCACATATTGTAATACCTATGCAATGGTATGCATAGGCAATGTGGTATTGCCTATGTAATGGTATGCATAGGCAATACCACATTGTCTTTTCATACCATTGCATACCATTGCAATACCATGCAATGGTATGCAACGACAATACCAATTTCTATGCATAGGCATTGGTATTTCCTTTGCATACCATTGCATATCATTGCATGGTATTGAAATGACATGCAATGGTATGCATAGGAAATGGTATTGTCGTTGCATACCATTGTAATGGTATGCATAGGAAATGGTATTGCCTTTGCATACCATTGAAATACCTTGCAATGGTATGCATAAGCAATACCATTGTCTATGCATACCATTGCAATGGTATGCATAAGCAATACCATTGTCTATGCATACCATTGCAATGGTATGCAAAGGCAATACCATTTCCCATGCATTCTATTATCACTCCAGGAAACTCTCCTAGGCTGTAAGTCAGAGATGCCTGGTAAATTAATCTTTTTGGAAACTATTTTGTCAATAATAGGTGTGGGTTTGGATCAAGATGAATATCTTAACCTCTGGATTGTATTCTCAAGACAGTCTTGACTATATTCATGCAACACAAGGCCTTCAAGAGCTATTTTCAGATAGGTTTGTATAACAAATGGATCAGAAAACTAATGAGTTAACCAAAACATACATAAACCATATATATGATGGGTCAACAAACTAGCCAAAGATGCTTATGATTCTTTCTTAACAATCAAAAGTAAGATGACAGTTACCATGGGATCATTAAATAGAGACAAAAGAACTAATTCCACTCATAAGCATAGACAAAGATGAAACAAGGTCTGACAGTAACAAATGAAAGAAGCTTGCAAACTGATATATTAAAGAAAGTGTCTTTCATACAAAACAATAGAATATAGAACTCAAAATCGAACCCTTAGTTCATCTTCTATCTTTAGCTTTATAGCTTTACAATGTAGTTTTGAGATCCTAAAAGAATGGATCAGATATGCTAAAGATAGAAAGTCAAAATTTAGTTTGCAAAAGATAAGGAATGACCCTCAAAATGAGGTCAATCCCACATTTCATGGTCTTCATATCTTGTATAGTCCTTGTGCAGTGCGGAATAGCCTTCCAAGGCTGAGTGATGACTCTTCCCAAAGATACAATTCGAATTTGCTGAGATGTGCAAAAAATCCAATTTGTTTCCACCAAAATAGGTGCCAAAACCAACTTGGCTACCTTTTATAATCCTTATGCACCAAAAATGGATCTTGAAATTGAATATATAATTCATCATCCATCCATCCTGAGTGTTTTCAAATGACTTGGATCGAAAAAATCTCAATCTATGCAAAATTTAGCTTCCTCTGTCCAGTTACAGGTTTCGGTGGTTAACATAGAAGACTTTTGGGTGAATTAACTACCGAAAGCTCTGCTTTTGGTGGTTAATGAATAGTTGTCCTGTTCGCCTAGACCACCGAGAACTTATCTTTGACAAAACTTCAAAATTTTCAAAAATGATTACCTTGATGCTTTGTTGAGTGTTCAAGGTCTTTTGGACGATGCAACTCTTCTTCGTGCAGATCTGCGAACTTCAAATTACTGTGTGGAAGACTGTGGTATATCTACCATTGTTGTAGCTAAGTTGGCTGGAGTTTCCAAACCTGTTTGTTCCTGTGTTGGCAATTGAGAATCTTTTAATTTCAGCCTCAAAATTCTAAGCTGCATGTACAGCTTCATGTTCTCCCTTATCAGCACCCTGTTCCTGTCCTTGATTTTATCATGATTTTCTTTGAGACTTTGGTTCATGTTGAAAAGTTCTGCATTTATTTCAGTCAAGTCTATATTTTCCTTTTTAATAAATCTTTTTAAGACTTCCATCTCATAGACTTGTTGCAGGAGTTTATTGATTTTATGTGCCTTAGATGTTTTAGGTTTGCTTGAAGAAGCTTTTGCTAATGGTTCACTGTGTGCCTTTGGAGGAGTTGGTGAGGGCAAGTTGGGATAATCTTCTACAACTTGCTCAGCCTGTTCATCACCTTGTGTCTCTACTAACTCCTGCTCTGGCTCTCAGTCACTGTATGGTAAGTTTAAAGGGTTACGTCCTTCAGCAAGGTCCTTGGTATGCTCACCCTCAAACTGTAACTTTCTTTTGGTTCTTATTCTTTTAGCAGAGGATGATTCTCTTGGTTCTCTTGGTGGTGAGATACCCTTCCGTTTTCTATGACTGCTTTTAGGAGTAATGGTGTTCTTAGTGGCAACTTTTTTACCCTTCTCCTCCTGTTTCCAATCATTATGGAATTCATTCCAAAAGAGGAAGTAGTTCCAATTTACCTGCCTTTTCTTCAATGACTCTTTGACAATGAGAGTAATGAGTCCTTGATGAGACAATCTACTTGCCACCTTAGTGGGCTTGGCCTTGACTCGCCTAACCATTTTCGTGAGGGATTTGTGCAAGTAAAATGGTAAATTGATAGGATATCTCTCTGTGAAGTGATTTAAAAGTTTGAAGTGGTAGAACATGACTCTGTTGTATCTACCTTCACAGGTGATATAGACAAAGATTGCCTTCAGGAGAGATTGCCACTTAGGTTCCAGATAAGACATTGGTATGTATTTTTTCCACATAAGATATTTGTGCACAGGCTATAGGTAGGATCTAAATTCAATGTTTGAAGGCACAGTTGATTTGAACCAACAATCGCCTGTTCTGGGGAGACCAGTGAACTCAGCTATGGCTGCCTCATCAACCACAAATTGCTCCTTTCCCACTATTGTTGTTCTTCCATCATATGAGATAGCAAAGGTTTCAGACACCTGTTGGTGAAAATCTGCCAATTTTTCACAATATGCATAGACTCCAGTTTTCTCGAAGAACTTGGCCACCTCAGGGTGAGCCTCATGGTACCAAACACCATCCAATTCAGCCCTTAGAACTGGCCCTGCTTTCGACATTTAGTAATTGCTGACCTGTAACTACGATTTAGGAAAAACTTTGTGCCAGGGAGACAAAGACTCTATGATTTAGGGTGACAAGGATTATGACTCAGAGAAAAGCAAACGGGACAGGGTGACTTAGAGTTCTGATCACAAATCTCAATCACTAACCAAATTTAGACAACAGACTGACTGAATACAAGCCGAAAATTCCGAGTTTCAGTGAGATGTGCAATTAAATTGAAATAGTATGGGATTTGAACTACCTGATGAATCGACTTGGCTTGATTGGTATGACAATTGGTTTGATAACGATCTGCTGAACTCGAACTCCACTCGAAAATCACCACAAAAACGGGATTATGGTCTCTGAATATGCATTTGCTTGATGAAATCACGGGCTCAAGACTGTCACAATGACTCTCGGATTCGAATTGATAATTAATGGAAATCAAATCAGAGATTAATCGGGGTCATAATGGATCTGTGTCCTCATGACTGGATATAGTGAGGGGCTATGTGACTAATCATTTCTGTTAGTTGGGAATCACACATGAGTTTCTGTGTCTTTTCCAAGCCTTAATTTTGAAATGAAAAATGTAGTTAAAAGGACAACAGGGTATCAATCTTCGAATAGATACAACAAGAACATGCATACCTTACCACCTCCATGGACTTTCTACGGTTATGTCTTCATGATTACGCCAATTGACAACTAGCTCATGCGAAAGCACGGGCTTTTCATTTTTCCCATTGAAATCTTTTCGGTGGTTAACTGAGCTTTTGCTTTTCCCTCTTAACTACCAAGAATGAAGGCTTTCGGTGGTTAATGAGCACATTTTAGGCTCGCTTAAACCACCAAAACCTGAGATTCTATATTTTTCTTGACCAAACCAAATCAAAAGTTATTTCCAAGTTTATTTACAGAAAATAGACTCTCTAACATACCTAAAAAAAAATTAGAAATAAATTTTTGGACCACAATCTATCACCTAAAAAGCAAAATCTCCACCAATTTATTTGAGGAGATAACACATTCCATTGGTATGCATACAAAATGGTATTTCCTTTGCATACCATTGCATACCATTGCAATGGTATTGCAATGGCATGCAATGGTATGCATAAGAAATGGTATTGCCTATGCATACCATTGCATGTCATTAGAATACCATTGCATGATATTGCAATGGTATGCAAAGGAAATACCATTTCCTATGCATACCATTGCAATGGTATGCAACAACAATACCATTGCTTATGAATACCATTGCATGCCATTGCAATACCATGCAATGGTATGCATAGGCAATGGTATTGCCTTTGCATACCATTGCATGGTATTGCAATGGAATGCAATGGAATGCAATGGTATGCATAGCCAATGGTATTTTAGTTTCATATAATTTCATGGTATGAAATGGTATGCAATGGTATGCAAAGGCAATACCATTTCCTATACATACCATTGCATACTATTGCAATGGTATGCAATAGTATGCATAGGAAATGGTATTCATAGGTAATGGTATTGCCTATGCATACTATTGAATACCATTGCAATGGTATGCAATGGAATTCATACGCAATGGTATTGACTTTGCATACCATTGCATGGTATTTCAATGGTATTTCAATGGTATGCGAAGGCAATACAATTGCCTATGCATACCATTGCAGTTCATTGTAATACCATGCAATGGTATGCAACAACAATACCATTTCCTACGAATACCATTGGTATTGCCTTTTCATACCAATGCTTTGCATAGGAAATGGCATAGCCTTTTCATGCCATTTCATACCATTGCACATGAAATGGTATGCATAGGCAATGGTATTTCCTATGCATGTTGTTATCACATGAAGTTGTAAAGGGTCACATGTAGTTGTTAGCTTCTGCAAGTTTTGAGTGACTAACTTAAAACTTGGATTATGAACAAATGGGAAGGTATTTTTGAAAATTGGAGGAGGTTTATGTTCATCACAAATGAAATAACAAAAACCCGTCTTAGTGTTTCAAAATGTATTATGGTTAGAGAGATATTAGACACATAGTATGACCCTTATGCACAGTGCGACCCACAACACGACGCTTCTGCAATTTTTGAGTGACTAACATAAAACTTGGACTATGAACAAATGGGAAGGTATTTTTGAAAACTGGAGGATATTTTTGTTCATAACATACCAAATAACAAAAACCTCTCTCATTTTTGAAAAATGTGTTATGGTTAGAGAGATATTATACACACAAAGGGCGCTAACAAAGGGTGCTACGGAATGTGTAGAATTGTTTTACAACGACGCTACGGAATTTCCTATAGCGGTTAATGTTTGGATATTAGCCTTGTTGGGAGGTTCCATCTCCAGATCAAGCGGCATGACCTGTTTCAATAGACATTTATCACAATAGGCAAGATCCCGAAAAATAGGAATTTGTTAAGTTTTTGTTGGAATATTTTGTAACAAGACTCCTAAATGGAGGAGGATCCTATGTAGATCCTTGGTTTCGACCTCCTTAGGGTAGAGAGAGATAATTTAATATATATGGAAGTGTATTTTGAGAAGAAAAGGGTTGGAGTGATAATAAAAAGACTGTTACTATTTTGTAAATTCTCAGACTCTGTATATCTGGATGGAGGATTCTTGTGTAGTCAAAGATCAACATTGTGCTCCTCTCTTTGTCCCTTCTCTTTGTCTTCTTTATCTAATGGAATATCGATTGATAAAGGATTTATCAACATCTTTGTTGGCAGAGTTATGAAGTGGATGATTTACTGTGTATTTTGTGAAGCATCTCTTCTTGGAGAAAATATTTATTTCTTGATTAGAAGGATCCTAATTAATGAAATTTCATTCATATGAATGTGTCAATCAAGCCTGATGTGAAATTGACTGTTCATCTTGATGTTTTTCTGTATTTTCTTCTATTCATATTTCAAATATGTGTTGGTTGGAGATTATGATAGCCCTTTTTGTTGGAATATAGTCTTTGGAATTTCGTGCATTAGATCAGGCTTTGAACCTTATCAGTTTGATCCAATTTTTAATATAATCACTCATCCAAATCTAAATGTTTTGATGGGTACTGGTCTTCCACTTACAACATTCTAAGTGTGACTCTTAGTGCTAACATTTTTGGCGTCGTTGTCAGGGACAAAATTGAGCAGATTGAAGAGCTCCCTGGGAAGAACGACATAGATCCAGCTCTTTATGGTAGACAAGAGAGGGACACAAAAAAGATGACTATATTATATACCTAGAAACTCCACTGGGGAGGATCCTTTTGACAGAAAGATGAAGGGGCATAAGTGTAAAACGAGGTATCATTTCATTAGTTTTCTACATGAACTCATGTTCTTCTTTATAAGCTTTTTCCTATGTTTTCCTTTACATATAAAGAGAATCATCTTGTTCTTTGTTTATTTGGATGATCATCAACCTTCCTTTATATATCGATCCTTGGAAGAAGAAGACCTACCTTATGCCCATGTTGTAGATGTTGATCTTGTATCCTCACCTTAGCCTATTCATAAGGATGAGCTTTGTATTCAAATACCTCTTGGATTTGATCACCCTTGTAACCTTGAGGAGCTTGAAACTGATTCAAATCCTTCTCAAATATCATCACCTTCTATTGTTAATGTTGAACCTTGCCATCAAATTGTTAAACCTCATATCCAGCCTACTAGTATACAAACTAGAATCAGAGACAAGATGTTTAAACCTTTAAGGCTTCCATATCACCTTCATCCTTATCCTCTTGATTTCCTTGAGTATCTTCCTCGGTTCTCTAGAGAATATTATGTTACAACTGAGAGGCATTTGGAGTTCTTTCAGAACTTTGTTGATCAGTTTGAGATAGTTCATGATGATGTTACCATGAGGTTGTTCTCCAAATCTTTGTTTGGATATGTTATTGTGTGGTTTAAAGGTTTGGGAGTCGATTCTATTGGTTCTTGGATCGAGCTATGCAATGAATTTTTTAAGTGGTGGGGTGAGAACAAGTCCCTTGATCAACACTTGGATGATTTTAATGCTTTCAGTAGAGGGGAAGAGGAAGCCTTGGTTGTCTTCAACAAGAGGTTTTACAGTGTTTATCATAGCATGCCAGTGGAAATCCAACCTTTCGATATTTCTTCCATGGTGTACTATGAAATGGCTCTGCATTCAGATCTTGTCCTTCTCCTGAGAGAAAGGAAATCTTCATCTTTAAGATGCTTATTTGAAGATGTTGAAGAGGTTGAGGAGAACATCTGTGCTAACAAGAGAATTCGTATGCAAGCATATTCTGAAAATTTGCATGTACATGAGCAGGAAGACTGTCAGTATGTTTTAGATTCTGAGAAAGAAGATAGTGAGTATGAATTAGATCTGGAACAACAACGAGGATGTAAGTATGATTCACATTTGGAATCAGATTCTTCAACATTTGCAGATTTTTCTATGGACAAGGATGCATGTCTAGCTTATGATTAGTTTTCAATGGATGTTGAACATATTATAATTGATGATTGCATAGATAGATTTATGTTCTTGGCTGGTCATAATTATCAGTGTGATTTAAAACCTATTGTACCAATATTTTGTGATCATCATGATGAAAACAAGGAGACTGGAATTGTTGATGATCAAGATCTAATCTCAAGGGAACCAAAAGGTTGTTTGTTTTCAAGCAAAGAGGAATGTATGTATGAACAGTTCCCTTTTCTTAATCAACAAGTTTCCAACCATGGTCTCAAGGATCACATTGCAGCTTATATGGATTCATATGTTTCAGATTGTCTGAAAATTCCAGTTTTCATTATTTCACCGGTATTCATTGGTAAGCATGTTTCTCTGAAGGAATTTCTATCTATGTTTTTAGACTTATGTTATTCTCTATTGATCAGTGGTATAAATGGGATTCCTTCAGTCATGAATTTGCTTGAATGGTTACTGTGGAAACTTTCCTTTACTTGAGTAAGTTTCTGATCTAGTTAGGGTAGGGTAGCATAGGTAATAAGCTCGCTTCTCGAGCATTGCTTTCCTTCAGTTTCTAAGCAAGTTTTTCAGTTTTCATGAATAAGTAGTGGTATCAGAGGTTGGTTTCACAGATGACTCCATAGCCAAACAGTTAAGGCATTGGAGCTGCAACAATTCTTAGAGCCTCACAAGGAGGACTCTATCCCCTGTGGAGCCAATGTTATCACATGAAGTTGTAAAGGGTCACATGTAGTTATTAGCTTTTGCAAGTTTTGAGTGACTAACTTAAAAGTTGGATTATGAACAAATGGGAAGGTATTTTTGAAACCTGGAGGAGGTTTTCGTTCATCACATATGAAATAACAAAAACCTCTCTCCATTTTGAAAAATATGTTATGGTTAGAGACACATTAGACATAGAGTGTGACCCTTATGCACAGTGCGACCCACGATGCGACACTTCTACAATTTTTGAGTGACTAACTTAAAACTTGGACTATGAACAAATGGGAAGGTATTTTTGAAAAATGGAGGAGGATTTTGTTGATCACATACCAAATAACAAAAACCTCTCTCAGTTTTCCAAAATGTGTTATTTTTAGAGAGATATTAGACACACAAATGGAGCTACATAATCACCTAGCCAGACACACAAAGGGCACTAGGAAATGTGCATAACTGTTTTACAGTGGCGCTACGAAATTTCCTGTAGCGGTTACTGTTTGTATATTCACCTTGTTGGGAGGTTTCCACCTATCAAGGAAGGTTCAAAATGGTCCCATAAGAGTTTTTTGGACATGAGGGACATGTTTTCCATCTCCAGATCAAGAAGCATGACCTTTTTCAATAGACATTAATCACAATAGGGAAGATCCCGAAAAATAGGAATTTGTTAAGTTTTTGTTGGAATATTTTGTAACAAGACTCCTAAATGGAAGAGGATCCTATGTATATCCTTGGTTTCAATCTCCTTCGGGTAGAGAGAGATCATTTACTATATATGGAAGTGGATTTTGAGAAGGAAAGGGTTGGAGTGATAAGAAAAAGACTGTTACTATTTTGTAAATTCTCAGACTCTGTATATCTGGATGGAGGATTATTGTGTAGTCAAAGATCAACATTGTGCTCCTCTCTTTGTCCATTCTCTTTGTCTTCTTGCTTGAATGAAATATTTATTAATAAAGGATTTATCAACATCTTTGTTAGAAGAGTTATGAAGTGGATGATTTACTGTGTATTTTGTGAAGCATCTCTTCTTGGAGCAAATCTTTATTTCTTGATTAGAAGCATCCTAATTAATGAAATTTCATCCATATGATTGTGTCAATAAATCCTAATGTGAAATTGATTGTTCATGTTGATGTTTTTCTGCATTTTCTTCTATTTATCTTTCAAATATGTGTTGGTTGGAGATTATGATAGCCCTTTTTGCTGAAATATAGTATTTAGAATTTCATGCATTATATCAGGCGTTGAACCTTATCAGTTTGATCCATTTTTTAATATAATCACTCATCCAACTCTAAAGATTCTGATGGGTAATGGGCTTACACTTACAACAATCTAAGTGTGACTCTTAGTGCTAACACATGACATTGCATACCATTGCATGGTATTGCAATGGTATGCAAAGGAAATACCATTTCCTGTGCATACCATTGCAATACCATTGCAATGGTATGCAATGACAATACTATTGCATGGTATTTCCATGGTATGCCTAGGCAATGGTATTGCCGTTGCATACCATTGCATGGTATTGCAATGGTATGCAAAGGAAATACCATTGCATACCATTGCAATACCATGAAATGGTACGCATAGGCAATTGAAATGGTATGCGATGGTATGCATAGGAAATGGTATTGTCTTTGCATACCATTGCAATACCATGCAATGGTATGCAACAGAAATACCATTGCATGCAATTGAAATACCATGCAATGGTATGCAAAGGCAATATCAATGCCTATACATACCATTGAACACCATTGTAATGGTACGCAATGGTATGCATAGGAAATGGTATTTCCTTTTCATACCATTGCATAGTATTGAAATGCTATGGAAAGGAAATACCATTTCCTATTCATAACATTGCAATACCATGCAATGGTATGCAAAGGAAATACCATTTCCTATGCATACCAATGGTATGCATAGAAAATGTTATTTCTTTTGCATACCATTGCAATACCATGCAATGGTATGCAAATCTGATAACATTGCCTATGCATAGCATTGCATTCCATTGCAATGGTATGCAATGGTATGCATAGGCAATGGTATGCATAGGAAATGGTCTTTCCTTTGAATACCAATGCATCCCATTGCAATACCATGCAATGGTCTGCAATGACAATACCATCGCCTATGCATACCATTTCAATGGTATGCATTGGCAGTGGTATTACCTATGCATACAATTGAAATGGTATGTAATGGTAAGCATAAGAAATGGTATTGTCTTTGCATACCATTGAAATACCATTGAAATACGATGCAATGTTATGCAATGATATGGAACGACAATACCATTTCCTATGCATACCATTGCAATACCATGCAATGGTATGCAAATGCAATACCATTTCCTATGCATACCATTGGTATTTCCTTTGATTACCATGAAATGGTATGGAATGGTATGCAAAGACAATACCATTGTTGATTTTTCAATAAGCGAGGCTTAAGCATGAAGTTCATTCCATTTTTATCATTTTACTTAAACCATAAACAATTTGTTGCAGAAACCAATATCACAAGAAGAAACACCATGCACAAGTACACAAGAAGTATCCTGGGAAACCCTTCTCAAAAAGGGAAGAAAACCGAGCCAATCCTTTGATATATTCTTCAAGAGAAAGACCTCCACCACCATAAAACCTAACACACAAAAGGGCGCTCACAAACCCTAGAAGACAAGTGCCCAATAGAGGTGCACATTTGTCCCAAGAAGTAAGTACTTGCTGACTTTCCAAACTCACACTTGTGATATAATTCCTCAATGGGGAATTTACCTTTATTTATATTAGACTAAGCCTATCAATAGTAGTGTCTATTAGTACAACAAGGCTGACCTCAATTAATCACAACATAATTAATAATTACCATATTAATTATCTTTTACATTAATTATCTTTCACTTTATGGTGGGTCCGACCTATACCCTTTACATCACAAATAGGGTTACAGGTAAGTCCGACTCTTGTACAATATAACAAGGGATCCCATACACCCACTAGTGCTCATCCACTAGGGGTACATGATCCAGATTATTTTCGGCATGAAATGAGAGCAGAGATATAATATAGAAATGTATAGAGATATGTCAGATATCTAATAATATAACAAAAATGTATCAGAGATGCAACCATAAACAAAAAGATACAATAATACACAATTTTCTATTAATGAGCGAAAATGTACAAAGACTATAAAAATACAGAGTGAAAGACTGGCTAGAATAGTGGGATCTTATCTCTAAGAAGAGATGTGTCCGCTACTCGCATTTGAAAGAAGATGATTTTACAATGAGGCTCCAAAGGCCTTTTTATCATAAATAAAATCAAAAACCCTAACCCCGGAAGATGAAAATCCAATAGTTTTGTTGACCCCATTTTGGGTAGTTTGGTGTATCAATTTCCCGGGGGCGTAACTTTGTCATACAATCACCGTTTGGGACGCACCATATATCGTTGAAAAGGTACCATCAAGGAGATTCAATTAGGGGGCTCAATCAGAGCCTTAAAATATCATTGCGAAGCTCAATCCACAAAAGCCTTCATTTAGGCCCCCAAAATGGCCACGTAGTTAAAAACTGCTAAACATAGTAAATAACCAAAACTGCCAGAAAATTGTTTTGAGCCAGTTGGAAAAGGTTGGTGGCCACCGATATCCACCTGGATCAATCCTCCCTCCTTAGGAAGTAATGGTATCCATTTCTTTGAGTGCCCGGGGGAGAGGGAAAAGCATTTGTTGAATCTGCATCTTGATGAGCTGCTTGCCTTGTTGGAGAAGTTGCGTTGCTTAACTTGTTGAATGTTGTCGCGAACCTGTGGCTGGAAGGGCTGGGAATTTTTAACCAGTATGGATACATGATATTCCTATGTGCAGAAGAGATATTTACACTTTTTTGCAATCTTTTCGACCTCCTTCTGTTGGATAGAAGGTGCTTGGGCCGAGGCTGTAGTGGTTGTAGTATCCTTCTATTCACCTTTTGAACATATTGTGAAGAAGTTGAATTTTGTAGTATGAGATACTACCTTGTGGAACTGTTTAGGTAGAACAATAGTCGGAAATACCTCTAGTATTCTGTAGAGATGGGCCCCCAGAGAAACAATGACACTGCGGGGTCGAGACTCATAAACATCATGGCACTTCCACATATATCGTTGGCCAAAGAGAACATCAAAGACATCCAGTGGGGCAACATCACATAATACCTCATCCTTGAAGGGTTGGATGTTGTATGAAAATAGACACTGCTAGCTAACAGGGAGATCTCATCCCTCACGAAGCCACCCGATGTTGTATGGTCGCGGGTGTGGTGTTTTCGACAATCCTAACTATTTGACGACCTCTGCTAAGATGAGGTTATTTTGTATTCCTCTATCAAAAATAAAATGTAGCGGGGTCCCATTCACCCACATTTAAGAATGAAATAGGCACTCCCCCTCTTTAGGATCTATTGGTTCTTCTAGTTGAATTGTTGTGGTCACGACAATAGCAGTGGGGTCCGCGTCAATCATATGTCTTGTACCAGTTTTTTCAGAATCAGATTCTGAATCAGGATTCGGATCCTTGTATTTGATCTCGGGCACCAATGAATGTTTTGAGAGAAATTCATCGTTGTTGTGCCAAGGGAGTTTTTGGAAATCGCACCATTTTTCGGTGTCCTTCTTTGTCTTCCAATGACCCTTTTTTCTTGTGTCTTGGACTAGTTTTCGTGAGACTATTTTTTAAGGCCATCTTTATCATACTTTGGTTGTTTCGGATTTGCAAACCCAAACTCCCGGTTGTTTTGGTGCTTAAATTTCTGCTCGATTTTAACAACATATTGATAATCAACACCGAGGGATGACATGTCTAGAAAATCCTTTTCAGTTTGGATGTATCTGTGCAAAGCCCCACGGTATTTCAGAACCAAATGTCATTCAGAGTCTTTGATACCCAACTTGGTATGCAAGGTATGGAAGGTATTGGTGAACTCCGGAGCAACTTGGCCCCTCTCTTGCCGCAGTCTGGGCCACCTCATGTACTGGTCCTCATAGTTGCCAACAAGGTAATATTGTTCCTTTACCACATCCACACAAAAGATCCCAAGTGGGCTCGGCCCCATATATTCCATAATCCTCTGTGGAAATTTTCTTCTAGTAAGTTTCCCACCAATGTTTTACATGGGGGAGAGCCATAAGAAGTGAGAAGCTGATTTTTTCCGTGTCAGAAAAATTATGAACATAGAAATAACCTTCTAGCAGATTTAACCATTTTTTTAAGGCATCCACATCTATCTGTCCTTCAAATATGGGAATATCAAAATTAACTTGTACGTTGAAAGGAGAGGTACTTATAAAGTGGCTGATTGATGAAGACACACTTGTTGTTATCGGCAGGCATTGAAGGGTGTGGTAACAATTCTCCATCATTTCATCCCTCTGTCACGTGAGAGCTTGCTTAAGCAATAGATTAATAAAATTGTCTACTCTGTCGTTTTTCTTTTCTTACGCCATGGAGGGTTTCTTGGATGCGCAAGAGAGATTATATTCAGGAGAGACAATCTCGAGACCCAACTTTCTATAGTTAGACCTCATCGAGGACATGCACTGAAAAATGATCAAGAGCAGCCTACTCTGATACCACTGATCTAGATTATTTTCGATAGGAAATGGGAGCAGAGATACAATAAAGAAATGTACAAAGATATCTTGGATATCCAATAATATAAAAGAATTGTATGAGAGATGCAACCATAAACACAAATATACAGTAATACACAATTTTCTATTAATGAGCGAAAATGTACAAAGAATGTAAAAATACAGAGTGAAAGACTCGCTAGAATGGTGGTAGCTTATCTCTAAGAAGAGATGTGTCCGCTACTCGCATTTGTAAGAAGATTATTTTACAATGAGTCTACAAAGGCCTTTTTATAATAAAGAAAATCCAAAACCCTAACACTGAAAGATGAAAAGCCAACAGTTTTGTGGACTCCATTTTGAATAGTTTGGTGTATCAACTTCTCGGGGGCGTAACTTTGGCATATGATATCCGTTTGGGATGCACTATAGCTCGTTGGAAAGGTACCATGGAGAATATTAATTTAGGGGGCTCAATCAAAGCCTTAGGATATCATTGAGAAGTTCTATCCTAAAAAACCTTCATTTAGGCCCTCAAAATGGCCCCAGAAGTTAAAAATTGCTAAAAATAATAAATTACCAAAACTACCAGAAAACTGTTTTTAGCCAGTTGGAAAAGGTTGGTGACCACTGATATCCACCTGGATCAATCCTCCCTCCTTAGGAAGAAATTTTCTCCATTGCGTTGAGTGCCCGAGGGAGAGGGAAAAGTGTTTGTTGAATCTGCATCTTGATGAGTTGCTTGCCTTATTGGAGAAGTTGCATTGCTTAGCTTATTGAAGGTTGTCGTGAACCTGTGGGTGGAAGGGTTGGAAATTTTTAACCAGTATGGCTACATGAGATTCCTATGTACAGAAGGAATATTTACACTTTGCTTCAATCTTTTCAACCTCCTTCTGTTGGATAGATGGTGCTTGGGCCAAGGCTGTAGTGGGCGGGCAGAATACCCGCATCTTTTTGAGAATCTTTGAATTTTTGTTGTACATGGGTACATGATGCACTGAAGACAGTGCATAAATAAGGGGGGGGAATTGTAATATCCCTAGGTCGAACCCAGTTGTAATGTAAATGAAAATGTACTTAAGTTGGTAAGTTGTTTTCATATCATTTTGTATGAACATTCCATGGCATAGTACGTGCATCTATTGCGCAGTGAAATGATGAAGTGTGCACATTCTAGGATACCGCGTGCATCATCTTAAGTGTGCGTGATTGTGAGGCCAACGAGCCTTTGTGTATATTCTCTGTTTTATAGGTTGGTGAGCCAGTTATTATAAGCTAGGATGCTTATGTTTTGATTAGGCTTGAGAGCCTAGATGTTAAAGGCCAGTGCGCCTATTTTTGTAAATGTCTCATAATTAATATAAAATACATCGCTGCGCACAGACAAAACACGATAAAATATATGGGGGACTAAACTCTACTGGTTAGGGAAAGGGGCTAAGCTAGGGAGCTTAAGCCAAAAAGGAATATTATATTAATATTTCTTAAATATAAAGCATGGATAATTATTTTATCCTAAGTTCTAAAGTTGGTGACAAGTGGGCCAAAGTAGCTCCCAACATGACAAGTGTCAAGTTGGGGACATGCATACATATTGTTGGGACTTAGTTCATTTTCACACACTCTCCAATCATTCAACCATCATTCAGCCATGACTCCATGACCATTTTTTGACTCACACAATCAGTTATCTTTCAGAAATTCACTTCATTGTACTTGAACTATATCCATAGCTATATCTGTTGGTGTAGATGGTTAGCTTGGGAGATGGACTGAAGAAGTGGGTTGTCAGGCCCATGGGATATTGAAGAGGTAGGTTGTTAGGCTCTTGAGCAACTTCTCTCTAAGTGAGAGAATTGTTGGGAATTGATTTCCCAAAGGTGCTGAACTACAACTACAGTGCTCTGAGACTTCTTGTCCGACCTGTTGTTGAAGCCCAGAAAGGAAGTGGGGTAGGCGAAGGAATATTGAGCAGAGAAAGGGAACACTTCCTGGGTGGGACATGAATGTGGGGAATGAGGGACTGTAGGTTTTTAGTTTGAGTTAGCACCTGAGACAAAGTCTTTCCTGTTGTCTATGAGCCTTTAGCCTCGTTAGGAATCCCTTAACTGAGTGGAGTTTGGTCCCAGCTTGGGGGCGACTCACTATTGAGAGTTATGAATGGTGTAGTCTAAGGCTGGGAGGTTCGTGGAAGGTCTGCACGTAGTTGGTGACATTCTTACAAAGATAAGTGTTAACTGTGTGATAAAATTACATGCTGCATTGTTATTTACATGTTTATTTTTATGGGTTTATTCTTGTGTGTGGTTTATAACTGTCTACATATTTATGGGCATTTCCTATAGATGTTGCATGTATATGTTTACTATCATTCTAGTATGAATTTGTGCATTTGTTGAATGTATCTATTTGTTTGCGTCTTATATGTAAAGATTTTGCAAGAGTTCTGTGTGCATATGTTTTAATTGCATGCAGTCTGAAAAATTTACGTGACATAGCTCAATTAGATGTTGGGTATGTTACAGTATGTTCCGCAGAGAGAACAAAAAGAGTTCTCTAGTGTAGCATTTCCCGACATGGATGGTTGGGGACATTAAAATTTATATATCAAGCTATTGTTATGTCCTTGCATTTTCATTCTTTTATATTGAAAATACAAAAATATACATTTTTCATCATGGCATTTGATCATTTGGGTTCTTATCATTGATCTTGGTATGTGTGTGGAAATATTGCATTTTATTTGAAATCGCACAGTTGAATTGAAAATTGCATTTTTGAAAAGATTATCATTTATTGAGATCGAAGTTAGGACTTTGGATTATATTCATAGTCATTTATTTTACTTGCTAAGTCATAACATCATTAGTTTCATGTCCACATATTTTGAGTAAACAAAGAAACTAAAAGTAACGCTGATAAATTTAAAATTGATTAGAAACGATTTTATTTTTCAAGGTGCACAAACTAGCTTAAGATTTAGAGCCTTGGAATAGGATTTTGTGAGTAAACTTATCCAAGGCTATTAAACTCAACATATGTGTCTAACTAAGGGAGTGGTGAAATCCATTGTATATTTGGTGATGTCAGAAGTCTCCACTCACACCAGAGTTAAGCACGAGGTCACATGAAAGTGGTTGAGGAGATATCCCTCCAATACCTTCTTAGCGTCAGAGATATTTCTGGGGATATATTCATATATGGGGATATTTCTTGTACATTTACCTCTGTGAGAAGTGGTTCTTTCGACATTTCGGGCTTTGTTACCTTTCCCATATGGTGGACTTGTCTTACGACTATTCTCCTACGCATTGGTTATATTGTGGTGGCTTTAGTTGCTTAACATAGGTAGCCACATAGGTTACTTGCAGGGGTTATTCTGTAGGTACCCTAAGTCAGATAAGGGTCAGATATCACACAACATTTCTAGAGGATTACCTCTACGGGGGGATCTAACCGATTGGTTTTTAATCCCACGAGAGCCCTTATAACTGATTCAGATACCTCCAATCTTTTAAAGGGAGTCTCAGGCCCCTCTTGGGAGATACATACCTACTCTAGTGAGGGAGGACCCTTTTTAGCCATTATATCCTGTTTGTGTCCATTGGCCTTTTACTTTACTTTGGTGTGCTCTCTCATTATTAGTTGGCCTTAGGATTTTATATTGCATCATGAATTTTCATTGCTATGGTTAGTGGAGCCCTCGTGACTCTCTCAATTAGCGTTACCTAACCCATGGTATTTTATCATTCCATGGGGACGAATCCTTTTATATTTCTTAGTGGTACGCCAAATCATGATACTCAACTAATAACTTTGGACTCTAATAATTTTTTTCTTGGTATGCTAGACATGTCTTCGCACCTTTCATCCTCTATCTCGTCTTCTTATGTGAATCCTAGTTTTGGGTCTGGGGGCATGATGCCTCCTTATTCTCCCTTTTCATTTGGTGGGAGTCATATCCCTCAACCAACTCTTACAATAGGAGGTTGTAATTTTCCTTCCTACGGATCCAATCCTAGCTTCACTTTTCCAGGAGAAAGGGCTCAAATGGGCGATCATTCTACTTATTACATCCTGTCCATCTATCCTTCTTCCATTATGTTGGTTCCTATGAAAAATTTTCCCATGGCGTATCTCCATCTATCCTCTAGTGTTTCATCCCTGGGGAGTCAGTTTTATAGTATGGGAAACCCCCTTCATGGATTTCCTTCGCCTGGGGAAAATATATATCCTCACTTGAGTAACCCTTGTGATGTCGCTTTCTCTTCGCAAGTGGATTCCTCGGTGACAATGCCCTTACAATCCTTTATGAATGAGTTTGGAGGAGGATACTATCCTACCAAATAGAGCCATGGTGTATACTAGAACCCTTCTTGGCCCACAATTTCTCAAAACCAGTCTTTCCCAAAACCTTGGTCTCAAATGCTGCAACCAACCGCCGCTAGTCTAGTCACTGCAATTCATACTGGCATTATATCACCAACCTCTGCTAGTCATGTTGGAGATAGGTCAACAACCTCTGCAAGTCATGTTGAATACCAACAACTAATCATTGCAAGTCATGTTGGGGGCACAACTCTAGTCACTACTAGTCACACTGAACATACATAACCGAACTTCGTTAGTCATGTTGGGAATTCATAACCAACCTATGCTAGTCATGTTGGGGATTGATCACCAACCTATGATAGTCATGTTGGGGATTCATCAACAACCTATGCAAGTTATGTTGAAGATCAACTACTAGCCTCTGCAAGTCATGATGGGAGCATGTCACTAGCCATTCAAGTCATGCTGGGGGCATTCATATGATTGAGAAGCCTAGATGGATAAGACATAAGCCCAATTTCCTTTATAGGCTTTGCAAAGGAAATCACCTTACTCGTTTTTTCCCTGCTACTGTCGTGGTACAAGAAGAAAGATCCTTACCTAGGGTCCCTTTGGGTTCTGAGTTGTCTTTGGTTTCCTAACCTTCTTTGGTTGATACAACGGTTGTACCGATGCAATCTTCGACCGACACCACTCCCATTTTGGGAAGTGATGCATCTCTTGACCATGTTGTCTCACATCTTGTTCAACCAGTGGTCGTGTCGATGCAATCTTTGACTGACACCACTCTTGTTTTTGGGGGTGATGTGTCTCTTGACCTTGTTGTCTCACATCCTATTCAAAATATGGTTGAAGAAGTGGTCATTCTGATGTAATCTTCGATCGATCCCACTCTTCTCCTGGAGAGTGACAAATCTAAGGAAGTGACATTGTCAATGAAATATTCATTCAATCCCACTCTTCTTTTGGGGGGGGAGGCGTCTTTTGACCATGTCCTTAGCATTTCTGATTCTGTATCTTCTGAACAACGGAGCATTCCACTCTCTCTAAGTACACTCCATAAAAGTCTTAGGATAGTTTCCTTTGATTGGAATGATATTCTAGAGCATTGACTTCCTTATTCTACACACTTCCAGATAAGGAGAATTCATCGATATATTGTAGATAAGGTAACCTCTGTAAGTATTTTATACTCCTCGACTTGTAAATATTTGGGTTTTCCCAATCTTGTGTCAACCGTATATGAGTTTCTGACTTTTGACAGAAGTCCTGTACAGGAGCCTTGGCCTCCCCCATGATATGTTGCTTAGAACAACATCCCTAAGTCTTAGTTAAGATCTTTTCTGACTCTATTAAAAAGTGAAAAGATTGCTGAGTGAACTTGTCTCTTTCACACTCGTTAATTGGATTTGAAAGGTCATCTATTTGGTGTAAGTTTAACCCTTTATCATACCAAGAACACTAATTTCAAAAAATGAATACTCTAGTCAGTAGTGGCTAGAAGATTTCTCTTGGGTATTATTTTATACTTTTTTCGGACCTAGGAGACTAAATCGATGAAAAAGGAAATTATTTGGAGTTGAGTTGTAATTGCATTTCATCATCCTGCTTGTAGTATTGAGCCTATTGTTGGATCTTTCTTTCACATTATAAGCGTATTATCTTAGTAGTTTGCATCATCAGCCAAGCAAAGCCTTGTTTATATCATTTGCAGCTTGACACCTTGTACCCCAAGAGGAAACATTCCCTCGAGTGTCCATATCCTACATGCACCTCCTTGCATTAAGCATAGGTATGTTCCACTACTGGAACCAGTTGCTTACTCATGACACTCATTTCCTTCTCTGTATCATATCATTCATTTGTCTATGAAAAAACAAAAAAAGACGTGCGCTAAAAGAATATTATCTCATGTTAGCAGCATTCATGTTGCCTTTGAAAAGAGCACAAACTTTTGAGTCCACTTTTCATATTAAGTTTGGGTTTAGCATGAATTTAGGAAGTTGATCTCATTACTTAGAGTTTACTCCCCTGACTAGTTACTCTTCCAGTCCATATGGAGAATTTGATCGGTGCCTCCCGCATCACAAAGTTTCATCATTGGGTCTATGCTGCTAGAGTCTTCCATATGTCTCATGCTCTTGTTCAAAGGATGTCTATCAGCATGTGTTGGCCATTTCTCAGAACTCTTGACTTTTCATGTTGACCATACCCTCAGTGTGTCTCAGAGTTACATGACGTTGTAAGTCCTATCGTGAACCTTGGTCCTACTTTCATTATTGGTAGGTAACCTTGAACCCAACAGTCGACGTCTCCTTATTGGTCGTTGGATGGGGGGTTTCCCTTGTGTTAAAATGAAAGAAATCTATTCACACATTGGGATTCATGCAGTGTCTTGGATTCCATCAGCCTTATTGGTGGTTTCCTTGCCTTTGTCAGAAGTTTTCATTATTGGCTGCTCTTCAGAGGGTATTTCTTATGCACTGCTTGCATCTAGTGCATGTGAAAGATGCATAGGATCGTTGGTTCGTGAACATGTTCTTCGTCTGAGTTCGTACAAATCACCAAGCTCCTACTTTGTACCTCATGCTCTCATAAGTTGTTGCTATCATTCATTGGACCAGTACCTATTTGACTTCAGTGATCATGGGAGATCAGATTGTACTCCATTGTATACAAATATCTTCATATTGATTTTGATATTGGTTTTCACTAGGCCTTTTTCATGACTATGACATCCTATGGCATGTATCTACCTTTGTATTGCCTATTCATGGCCATGAACAACTGTTTCGTATATTTCCACATGGATCTGCAATGTAATTCAAATTGCCATCCATGTGTACAAAGTCATTATGGATTGTAATATTCTTATGAGCAACTAGTCTGTCCAACGGGGTCTCCATTACTCCACTTCTAGGAATTATAATTTATTTTGGCCATCGAAGATACTCCTCTAACCTTACACATTAGGGGGCATTTGTTATAGCAAGATTTTTCTCACCCTATACAACTTGCTCAAAATGCCTTTTCCATTTCCTTATGCAGACTTGAAGTCCCTTTTTTTAAATCCCAGAGCTAAAAACATATTTTTCCACACATACGCACCCTAACAGCTATACAACATGTGTATACATAGGTTGTACCATTACAATCTGTGTACATTGGGTTTTTTGCCCAAAATTAAAAAATGGTTTCGGGTTTCCATGTCACATCACGAGATCCATGATCCTTGACCTTCCATATAGTAGAAATGTTCCAACTCGGCCCTTCCGTTCCATTTTAAGGCTATAAATGGGCCATATCCAAGCTGTGGAGAGAAGAAGAATTCAACTTTGAGAGAAAAGTTGATCTGGAGAAATTATTCACTTCATATTGAGTCTGCATCCCTTTGTCCTTTTCAGTCTGAACACATTGTTCAACCCCCAAGCTCTTCCCTCATTGATGGAAAACCTCATTGTCTCTCTTATATGAGCTTGACATTCGTGGAGGATTGAAGTGGTGGAGGCCCAGCTAGAAGGGACCTAGTTTCTTGGTTCTGAGACGTGCCGACATGAAAGTTTGTCAGTCATAAACTTTTGTTGATTACATTTTAATAGAAATACTCTTTGCTCATCCAATTATTGTCTTGCAAATATTTGAATTGTTATTCCATGGGTATATTTGTTATGAATATTGATGGATTATGATATTATATGTGCTAACTTTATATATTATCACCATATGCTTGTGTATCTTGGTTGTTGAGGACAAGTTGCAAGTATACCACTTTGAGTCAATTGCTCAACGGTGGACTTCATCGAACATCTAGACGAGGTAGGATTTTTATATTGCCTTGTTAGAATGTTTGTTTATATAGCATACTTGACATTAGAGTTGATTTCTGTAGTCATTTTCGTCTGTTGTGGTTTACCCCATGCCATAGAGTGATTTCCCTTGTAACAATTTAGTTTGTTGAATTGAATTGAATATTCAATAAGAGCAAGTCGTTGTTCTTTAGAGGCTTTTTTCTTTCCTTTAGAAATCTCATTGTACCTCTTAAAGGGATTATTTTTAGCAGAATTATTCTTTCCACAATACTTACATGGTTTCCACTATTTATTCTGTGAAGAACCTGCATTAGCATCATTAGAAACCTTGTGTAAATTATGAGGGACATTAGGTTTAGTGTCCCTTTTTAGGACCATTGCATGGATTCATCTTTCCATGATACAAATGTGCTTTTCCAACAACAATTTGACTTGATGATAATAGCTTGTCTTTTTCACAAATTAATCATTTGCAAAATTCTTCAAAATTAGGTTTAAGAGTTCTCTTAAGTATTTTAATGGCTCTATTCCTAGTTTGAATGAGCAAATCATAGATGGGATGCAATTTATTCTCTATTATAATAATGAGTGTTGTATCATTATTCTAATAATTGGAACCATAATTATTCATTTTTTCATCATAATTCTAGAGTTTTGCAAGAAATTTCTTAATCCTTTCAAAATCCTTAAGATCTAGTTCATGTATTTTATTTTCTAGATAATATACAGAAATCTCATTATTTTTGTCATGCATTGATGCTAGAATATTCCATACATGTACAAGATCATATTTAGATTCAATGTGTACCTAGTTTTTGTCAGATATAGTTTTACCAATAAGACCTCTTACATGTTCAAAACACTCTTCACATACAACCACATCCTTTGATTCTACTAGTTTCTTAATGTCACCATTAATAATACAACTTGCCTATTCACAACACTCTTCCCATACAACCACATCCTTTGAATCTACTAGTTTATTGATGCCACTATTAATGATATGCCATATATTCTTCCCCCAAAGAACATCAATCCTCTTACATTTGCAAATAGTATTGTTATGTAATGTTTCCCAACTTAACCAGGGAACATTGCTTGTGAAATACACCTAAAAATGAAATTTATGCTAATTCATTTGTTGTATCTTACCAAATACGATTGATTCACATTTTAAACTAGATTCTAATAACCAAAATTAAATTCATATGAAACAATTCTAAATGATCATGAATGGAACCAGTAAACTCATTCACAACAACAAATAAACCATTCAAATACACAAAGTTAAGCACAATAATTAAATTCATGAAATAACTCAGAAATAAATAAACACTTATATTTTAAAACATTTGTGCAACCAACTGCTTGAAAATGATTTTCCACCCAACCATAGACCTATTGTTCTAATTCTCAATAGAAATTCACCCCCGAGATGGACTAGGAATCCACAAGAGAAGGGCGTCTCTCACAATCCACTCACAACTTACTGTCACACAACCACCAGTATTCTCCTACAACTATATCAATTTTTCTTCATCTCTTTTCCTCTTGACCTGTCCAACCGAAGGAATGTACCCCTTCACTTATCTCATTCCATCAGTAATCATCTTCATTTATCAGGGTATCTCTGACTCAGGTAACTAGGAATCTCTTTATTGTGAACTCAAGAGAACTCACTTCTAGGAAAACTACCAATAACCAACAACAAACACTTATTGTTACAGTGCAACACATTCATGAGTTAATTATTCAGGTTTGACAACCTGGTTCTTCATTTCTAGCTCCAAAACACTTCACAAATTCTCTATCATGCTCCTAAATTCTCCCCGCCTTATTTCTCTAGCTCTGGTGCTCTTTTTCCCTACTCTCTCCTTGTTGTTCATGCCAAAACTGAATGTGAAAAAATATCTAATTTCCCCATACAAAATTCCTCTATTTTACCAAGACATTTTATTGCTTACTCTACCCAATGTTGATTACTTCATCCCCATTATTTCCAATAAATATGATATGTGACCCTCAAACCCACCCTCTTACATGATTTTAATTATTGGGATATCATACACTCAAACATAAAATTGCAGGTTCCCCCAAATGATAATAAAATTCATAAAACTGGGTTTGTATTAATACCCATAAACCATTTCCCCCCTTGGGTTTCACTTGGGAACTCCCTAGGAATTCCCCTATCTTGTAGATTAATCAACCCCCATCTCTATCCATATTCACAACAACTAGTATCACATTATATTTATTAAAATTTAGGAAATACATTTCACATATTACATCGCTTGGCCATAGTCATATTCATATCTACATTATGCATTAATTAAACTAGGATTATAGTGGGGATGTTACATTCCCCCTCCTATACAATTGTGCATCCTCCTCGATGAAAAGCACCATATTGAATACATATACAAATTTACATCACAATATTAAGAAAACAAAACAAAATTCTGCAATGTTTACTCTCCAACAACAGTCTCAACCATAATCTCTTGCTCTTCTCTTCCGGTCGATCCAAGGAATGTGCCCCCTTAAATTTCTTTAGTCCATCGAGTTGTACCACTCTTTTATCAGATCCATTAGTGCAGGTGACCAATAATTCATGACATGTGGTTCCAAAACTCCAACTTCCCAAAAATGGAGTCTTGCATTTTCAACTTCTATTTTCTTCAAAATTGACAAAACATTGTGGGTATTCCTCCCATATAGTTTCTTCATGCTCCCATCTTTATTCTTCAGGACTGTAGTGGTTCCATTGAACCTTTACCAAACCTAGAACTTTGTTATTGATCAATTTGAATTTCTGGTCCAGGATGCATACTGGTTCCACCCAGAAATCCCATTCATTTTCACTTGGACCACAGTCCAATCAATTATTTGGTTAGGGTTAGGAAAATATTTCTTTAATAATGATACATGAAAAACTTTATGCACTCTCATGGATGCAGGAAATGATATCATGTATGCAACTAGAATTATCTTCTCTAATATTTAAAAAGTCCCACAATATCTTGCTGCCAAATTTGGGCAACAACCCAATCTTATCGAACTTCTTTTCACTCTCACTTTAAGAAATACATGTTCGCCCATTTTAAAATGTTTGAAAATTTTGTTCTTATTTGCATAAATTTTCTGCATGTCTTGGGAAGCCTTTAAATTATTCTTTATATTTTTCATATGTTCTTCCATTTCCTTTATAAAACCTATCCCAATGTTAGCTCTATCTATTGTGTTATCCTAGCTCACTAGTGTTACATTTATTGACATACAAATCTTCAAATGGACTCATTTTTAATGAGGCTTGATACCCATTATTATAAGCAAGCTACACCAAGTGGATGTAGTCTTCCCATTTTGATGGTTGTTCCATCACATATATCCTTAGCATATCTTCAATTATCCTATTGGTCCTCTTTGTTTTCCCATTTGACTTTGGTTGATACATTGTACTAAGCTTCAGATTTGTACCAAAGCCTTAGAACAAACCTTGCTAGAATTTGGATGTAAACATGGAATCTCTATCTGAAACTATTGCCTTAGGAAATCCATGTAGCTTGACAACCTCATTCATGTAGATCTCTGTAAAAAAAATTTCCTTATGTGTTGTCTTCATGAGAATAAAATGTGCTACCTTAGTCGTTTTGTCCACCACCGCCATAATGGAATCGTGTCGCTTCATTGTTCTAGGAAGTTTTGCAATAAAATCTACTGTGACCACTTCCCACTTCTATTATGGAATGGAAAATGAATGTAGCATCCCCACTGGATGTATGTGCTCTATTTTTACCTTATGGTACTCTAGACACTGGGCTATGTAGTTAGCCACTTCTTTCTTCATTCTTGACCAAAAGTATTAGCTCCTTACAACTGTAATGGATTTCTGATATCTTGGGTGTCCAACATATGGCACATTGTGTATTTCTCCCAGCACAACATTTGTTATTTCCATGGAATTTGGTACATACAATTTTCCTCTATACGAGAGGATTTCATCCTCTTTCAATTCATAATTTTTAAATTTCTGTTGTAAATTGTCTTGCTATAAATTTTCTTTTACCTGTAAATAATGTTGATCTGATTTTGTAGCTTCAAGACTTTTATCTTTTAAGTTTTTCCTGTACATGCTAATGGCTGAAACATTCACTTCATGATCTCTTATGTTGAGTGCATCAACCACCTAATTTTCTTTTCCTTTGATATGTTTAATTCCAAATCCGTACTCACTAATAAATTACAATCATCTATTTTATCTGGCATTTAATGTTGGCTTCCCAAATAAAAAAATTAGACCATGGTGGTCTGTTTTAGTTCAAATATCCTCCCTATGAGGTAATTTCTCCACATTTTTAATGCATGTACAATAGCTACTAAGTCTAGATCATGTGTAGCATAATTTCTCTTGTGCTCTTTTAATTTTCAGGACTTCTATCATACCACATGATCCTTTTGACTGAGAACTCTACCAAGCCATTCCTTGCATGAATTAGTGCACAATACAAAGTCTTCATTTGGATCTCCAATCCTTAATATGGGTGCACTTGCAAAAATATCTTTCAACTGCTGAAAACTTTCTTCACACTTAGAATTCCATTCAAATTTCACTCACTTGTTTTGTAATGAAGTGGCGGGGCTTGCAATTTTTGAAAACCCCTTTATGAATCATCAGTAATAACCCATAAGACCCATAAATGATTTGATGTATGTCACATTTCTTGGCACTGACCATCCTCTAATGGCCTCTATCTTCTTGGGATCAACTGCTATTCCATATGCTAAAATAATATGCCCTAAGTAGTGAATCCTCTTTTGACAAAAGATGCACTTACTTAGTATGGCATACAATTTATGCTCCCTTAAAACATTTAATATCATTCTTAAATGATTCTCATGCTCCTCCTCAGACTTATATTAGATGTGAATATCATCTAAGAAAATAATCAGAAACTTGTCCAGGTACTCCCTGAACACTCCATTCATCATACACATAAAAATAGCTAGGGAATTTGATATCCCAAATGGCACTACTATGAATTCGTAATGAACATAACTTGTTCTAAGCATTGTATTTATGATATATTCTTCCCTTATCATCACTTTAGGATAACCTAATATCAAGTCAATCTTTGAAAATATCCTTGCACCTTTCAGTTGATCAAATAAATCATCAATCCTTGGAAAAGGATATATGTTCTTTATATTGACCTTATTCAGTTGTCTGAAATCAATACAAAAACTTAAGGTTCCATATTGTTTCTTTATAAAATGAGTTGGGGCTCCCCAAGGTGACACACTTGGGTGTATATACCCCTTCTCCAAAATTTGTTCTAGCTACATATGCAACTCTTTCAATTCTGGTGTGCCCATTTTGTAAGGTGTTTTGGATACTAGGGTAGCTCCCAACACAAAATCAATAGAGAAATCAATGTCCCTCTTCAGTGGCAATCCTGGGATTTTCTTAAAAACATATTAAAAATATTTTAATATTGGATGGTATTCAATTCTTTCCACTTTACCTGTAGCTGTCTCTTCCATATGGGCCGCAAAAATTTGACATCCTTTCCTAAAATTATTTTTCAACTGCATGGCTGAAATTCTTCTAATAGTTGCAATTGGAATACCTTGAACCTTTCCTTATTGTCCTTTCTCATCAAGACATGTTATTGTCTTCTTGTAATAGTCTAGGACAAAATGGTGTTTTTCTAACCAATCCATTCCAATTACACATTCATATGAACCCAAAGGGTATCATGTTCACATCTACCTTTGTGTTGAGTCCATTCATGTCTATTGGAAAATATTTAACCAACTCATTAATTTTTCTCTTAGTCCTCATGGCTAACTGAACTAACCAATATTTTTTATGCTTACTTCTTTGCAAGTGAAATATTTCAATAATTTTAGAGTGTATGTAACTATGGCTATCTCTAGAATCAATTAAAATTGTTATGGGATGGTTATCAATATTACCTTCCACTTCAATCATGGGGGACTGATATTCTGCTTGCTTGTTTTCAAAGGATGCATAAATATTTGGCATTCATCCTCCCATGTTGTGGATAGTCCTCATTCTTTCTCATTTGTGAGGACAGTCCTATATAACTGATTTCCCTGACATCCCCAACATTATACAGGTTGTTGTCTTGGATTTTCCAAAATGAATCTATTGTCTTGTGCTCATTTTGGGCTGATTTCCCTTGATGATTTGCTTGGAGGATGTTCTTGAAAAAGAGTGTCTTAAATCCTTCCTTCCTTTTGTCTTTCTTAACCTTCATATTTTCATTCCAAGTCTTTTGGAAAACTGGACTCCCTCTGCTATGCTCATAAAGATGTTTTTCTCTCCTTATGGTCTCATCCAAAGTCTTGGAGTTATCATATTGTATATTATCACTATAGAAGGAGGGTAACCCAATAATAAACCTTTGGATTTTGACTTTCTTATATTTTATAAACTCCACATACTTCAACAATTCAAATAATATTTTCTCATATTCATCCGTTTTCATGCTTCCCAACTTGAGTTCAAAGAAATATTTCATCTTCCTCTCATAGTAATTCTCATACATGTTGATTAATTGGGTTGTTTGTCTTTGATGTAAGCCCTTGAAGCAAGTTTGGTAGAAAATTATGGTATCCCCAATAGTATGGTTAAGAGAATCGAGTTTTTTGAGGTATAAATGTATGAAGATCAGTGTATTTTCATGTAAGACTATTCTAGATGGATAGTACATGTCATGCCATTTATGGTGATATGTGGAACATCACATAACTCCTCACGGTTAGAGAGTTATGGCATTGTGAATTTGGAGAATCCTCTCGAGTTATCTAGAAGCCCCTGGAAGGTCAAATAAGTCAAATTCTTCTAGAAACCCCTAGAATAAGTGGAGTAGTCAAAGTGGGTGAAACTAGGAGTTAGCCATGGGTTAAGTTGTTGCAAAAAGAAAATAATTAAAAATAAATTAGTTGCAACTAGAAGTGGTGAGTTTACTATTTGTGGATAAACTAGTTTTAAGTGAACAAAGTGATTAGAAGTGGGTTAGCTCTAAAAGAAGGAAGTTGGGTAAAACAGTTAGAAAATAACCTCTAAAGGAAGCTACTTGGAGAGCATAAATAAGAAAGAAAGGGTCTCTTATTAGAACCTGTTGAGCACATTGAATATCTATTATTGTATACGGTTTATTGCATGTAATAATTGATACATTTGAAGTTACACAAGTCTAAGGTAGCAAAAAGGGTTGACGACAAAAGTTTTGGAGTTGCAGAAATACTAAAAAAACCCTAGTTTTTGAGGTGTATGCGGGTTGCAGTGGAAGAGGTCACGTATGTATGCAGGTTGGCAGTATAAAAGGGTGCATACGGTTGAAAATCCATGAAATATTGAATAGCTACGGGTGTCAGGTTCTCACAATCTAAAAGCAAGATCCCAAGAAGGTCTACAGTGATCGGGTACAAAAAATCTATCTACAGATTCAAAAGCTATGTCTTATTCTATGAGTAGTTGGATATTGTTGTCTACATGATATATGGTTATGAGGGTTTGAGGATTTTCCCTAGAGAGGCTAATGGTTGTATGGAACCTACTATATAAATTCATATCTACAGAAATACAATGCTGGTATATCTGATATTTATCATTGGTACATCTTGTTAGTGTTGAGGGATTTTGTGGTACATGGTTGAGGGATTTTGGTTGTGAAGTTTGAGGTTGCATATCAGTGAGGGTTTAATTTATAGTTCATGTGAGGGTTATTACACTTGGTCATGATTGTATACACTTGTATGACACATGACTATAGATATATAGATGAACATGGTTAAGGGATATGTATGATGATGTATGCACAGGGAACAACTAGAGATTGGACACAGTGACATATTGCAAGTGGATTTGATAGAGGGAGAAAAGTTTATAAGTTTTAGAAAAGGTGAAAACCTTAAATTTTTGAAGGTGTACATAGGTTGTAGTATAGACAGGCTTCATACATACACAAGATGCAGTATAGACAGGGCACTTACATACACAAGCTGCAACATATACAGGTCGTGTACCTGTTGGTAATTTTTGGTACATGATGACTTCTGGTACAAGATTTATTATAGGTTATTGTTACAGGTTGGTTATAGGTTGTTGGCATGGATTGGTACAGGTTTACAGTGGTATATCTCACAAGGAAAGTGATCTAGGTGGATATTGGTGGCCACCCACCTATTCCAATTGGCTCATCTTAACAGTTTTTAGTTCAACATGTTTATTTGTAATGATGACATTTATTTGTAATTGTGGGTTCTTCATTTATTGGGCTATATTGAAGCCATACACAGTATCCATGTGGATATTGGTGGCCTCTCAACTATTCCAACTGGCTTATCATAGAAGTTTTCATGTCAATACATCTTTTTGTACTTTCGAGGCCATTTTGGGGCCCTAAACAATATTTTTTTGGCTTGCCACAGTCAAATTGTAGACATAGTCAGATTTTGATAGCATAATGTGTAGTTATTGAAAATAAATTTCCAATGGGCTATCACACTCCTAAAATGGAGGTCGTATGCAAAAGTTACGATCCCAAGAATTTGAGGTACCAACTTACCCATTGGGGCCCACATCACTTTTGACGTTTCATATCCTAGGGTTAGGTTTTTGGATGTCTAGGGTTTTGGAATTCATCAGTAATTTTAAAAAGGCCTTTGGAGCCTCATTGTAATAATTTCCTCTCAGAAGGATGCACATAGAAGCCACATCTCTTCTCAGAGACAACTACGACCATTCAATCAAGTTGTTTTCAGTTCTGCAGTTTTAGAGTTTCAGCCTATTTTCTTTATTCAATAGAAGTTGTTGTTCATTGGATATATGTTGTTGTTCTCCATATCTCTGTGTTATTGTATTCAATATTTTATTCATTTCATCCTGCTCATAAATATGGATCAGTGGTATTAGAGAAATTATGGCCACTCTCAGGACAACTAGTTTAAGCTGCAACCCAAGAAGGGTAATGAGAAGTTGAAGAAGGACACAAGAAAGTGGTGTGAATACCATAAAATCCCTTGGCACAACACATAAGAATGTCACTCCAAGCAGTCATTAGTGTCTAAGCAGAAATATTCCGAGTCAGAGGCATATTCTGACTCTGAATCAAATCCAAAAGGAGGGAAGTAGATTATCAACATCAAACCCAATACCATTTTCGCTACCACTAAATTCCATCCAAGCGAACCAAAAGAACCAGAGGAAGGGGAATGCCTATTTCACTCACAGATGTGGGTAAAGGGGGATCCACTTCTTTTCATTTTTGATAGAGGAAGTAAGAAGAATCTAATCTCAATAGAGGTCATCAAGCAGTTTTACATGTCGATGACACAACACCCACATCCATACACCATTGGTTGGCTTTGCCAAGGAAGAGATCTTCGCGTCAGCCAACAGTGTTTTATTCCCTATGGAATTAATCCCTTCAAAGACGAGGTATTGTGTGATATTTATCCCCTTCAAGTTTGTGATGTTATTTTAGGCCATCCATATTTGTGGAAGCGACATGTTGTGTATGAGTCTAGACCCCACAGTGTTATTATTACTTTGGTTATATGATTCTACAGGATACCAGAGGTAGTGTTTCCTACCATTATTTCTTTGATCTCTACTAAGCAATACAGTAAGGTCATTTCACAGACTGGGAAGTTCATCTTCTTTGTGATCTATGCTCAAAGTAAAAATAAGTTCATTTCCACATTCCTTACCTCTACATAGAGCCTCTATTTGCAGCATAAGCAAGTGGACGGGGTCATGGAAGAGTACATAGACATATTCTCCTCACCCACCAGGGTACCGATGCACTTCCAAGTCAAGCATCCAATTGATCTCACCCCCAATGCACCTTTGCCTAATGGACCAGTCTATCATCACTTACTAATGGAAAATGATGAAATCAAGCGTCATATCCAAGAGATTATTCAAAAGGGGAATATCATACCTAGCTCCTCGCCTTGCGGAATCCCGATTTTATTGGTGTAGAAGAAAGACAGGACTTGGTGGCTCTGCATTAATTATAGAGCATTAAACAAAACCATAGTCACAAACTGATACCCAAATCCATGAATTGATGACCTTCTTGACCAACTCAATGGGGAAATGTTCTTCAGCAAGATTGACCTAAATTCTGGCTACCACCAGGTTTCCATCGAACCGACTGATGTATGGAAGACAACTTTCAAATCTAAAGAAGGTCTCTTCGAATGGTTGGTCATGCCCTTTGGCTTAAAAAATGCACCAAAAAATTTCATGAAGTTTATGGATGATGTATTGAGACCCTTCACTAACTATTTTATGGTGGTATATCTGGATGACATCCTCATCTTCAACAGAACTTGGGAGAAGCACATGCAACATATTCAATAGGTTTTGAGCACTCTACGACATCATAAGCTATATTCCAACTTGGAAAAATGCTCCTTTGGAATGAACAGGGTCCAATACATGGGATTCAATGTTGATGAGCATGGGGCACATGTGGATCCATCAAAGATCCAAGTCATCCGTGACTGGCCAACCCCAACCACACTAACCTAGCTCCAGAGCTTCTTGGGACTTGTCAACTTCTACCAATGGTTCATTTTGGGATTCTCCCATATTTCATGGGCCCTCAACCAAGTGACCAAGGGTGGTGTAAAGGAAAAGTCTGCATGGGGGAAGGCACAACAACGAGCATTTGATGATCTGAAGCATCACTTGTGCTCAGATCCAGTACTCTCCTTACTCGATCTGCAACAACCATTTGAGATTGAGACTGATGCATCTGACTGTGTTGTAGGAATAGTTCTCACTCAACATGGTCATCTAGTAGAATACCATAGTGAGACACTCTCATATAGCATCCATAAATAGCCCACATATGACAAGGAAATGTATCCCATTATGCAAGAATATCTTCAATGGAAACATTACACTTTGGGAAAGGAGACAATCATACAGATTGATCACAAGCCTCTAAAGTTCATACAAACACATGGGAAGTTGCAGAGAAATCACCATCAAAAGTGGTCCACATACCTACAACAATTCCATCTCAACATGAATTATAAGACAGGGAGCACAAATTGTGTCACTGACTGCCTTAGTCAACCTCCCATTGATGCACTCACCATTGCACCCCATTCATGTGCACATGAGGCATCTGAGTGGCCCCAACTTTATCAATGAGATCCCGACTTTACCACCACCCATCAGCTTTTAGGTACAAGGGAGAATGTCACTGATTTCCACATTTAGGATGGACTATTACGCCATCTGGGTCACCTCTTTGTTCCCACGAGTGAGCATGCAAATATTATTTGGGAGGCTCACTATAGTCAGATGGCAGGACATTTTCGCATGGAGAAAATGGTGGTTGTTCTACAAAAACTATTTTATTGACCAAAAATTCGATAGGATGTCAGCAAGTATATTAGATCTTGCACTACCTATGCCATTTCCAAGCCCGCCATCAATAAGTAAATATTATGCACCCATCTTCCTACTTTCGAGAGGCCTTGAGAATCCATATCGATGGATTAAATGTCTGACCTTCCTTCCACCAAGCAAGGCAATGATTGTGTATTTGTGGTGGTTGATCGGTTTTTGAAGATGGCCATTCTCACACCTTGCAAGAAGAGAATCAAAGAGACAAATACTGCCAATCTCTTCTTCGAACAAGTGTGGGTCCATTTTGGGATACCACAGACCATCATCTCAGATCAGGACAATATGTTCCTCAACACATTTTGGTTGAGCCTTTGGTGACTCTTGGACACCAAGATCACTAAATCCACTGCCTTCCAGCCTCAAACCCATGTTCAAAAATAGGTCATCAATCAAATGATTGTGCACATCCTGTGCATGTATAACTCTAAGCATCCATGTACATGGTATGAGAGTCTTCCCTATGTTCAACACAACTACATCAGGGCTCTCCATAGCTCCATCGACCATAGACCATTTCAGGTGGGGCTGGGATTCCAACCCTTGGGTCCCATTAATGTTACACTACCTCTTGCAACCACACAAGAAGAATATTACCATGTTCAATCTGAGGTCGACAAATCCACCAGATTCATTGAGTGGATTCAACACATATGCCAACAGGTCCATGAGATTTTGCAGAAATCCAATGCTAAGTACAAGTAGCACCATGATCAACACCGGGTACTGCATAAGTTTTAGGTGGGAGACGATGTCTAGTTACATTTCGAGAGAGAGTTCCTTACAAGGCCCCATAGGAATTTTCATCCACTTCTCTATGGGCCTTATACTATGTTGGCCCTTGGTTATGGAATTAAGTGAATATAAAGGAAGAAAAGATGAAATGTGAACTACGCGGAAGACATAGTGACTGATACTGGGCCGAAGTGAGCAAAAGAGAAGAAAAGATAGAGTGAAGTAAGAGAAAGCAAGTCATTGGACGAGAAGATCGAGGGTGACATATCAGCAAGGAAGATGGATCATGGAAAACTTAGCAAGCAGAAAAATCTACCGTTGGATTATTTGGAGCACCTCACAAGAAGGAAGGAAAGACAGGCTGGCGAAGCCCGTAAAATGTAGGTCAAGTTGACCTAGGGTCATAGACACCTAGGGTTTTGACACCTAGGTTTCAGCCTAAGGTTGCCGGTGACCTATTGTAATGTATAAATAAAGGTCAAGAGGATCTGGGATGGGTTGATAGAGAGTTTGTTATTGGGTTCATGATTGTGAGAGAAAAGGAATTAGCTATCATCATTATATCTGAGAGAGAGAGAGAGAAATGTTGAGTGGGATAACATTTTGTATTGTAATATCTTCATCTGGGTGCGAAGATCAACCCTGCAGCTGGGTGTGCAAGGAAGGGAGATAGAGAGAAGGGAGAAGGAGAGAAATATCTGTAAGCTAAGAGCGTAGACAGAATTGTATGCTTTTACCTAATATATTATAAATCATAGTTTTGTGGACGTAGCCCTAAGGAGAGGGTGAACCACATATATCTTGTGTTGTGTGTGATTGATGTTGTGTTCTTTACTTGTGTTACTTTGATGATGCATTAGTATGTTATATTTAGCACATAATTGTGCAAAGTAGGTCTAAGCTGGTAAATGATATCTAGATGTTGTGTTGTTCTTGTATAGGATCCACTTTGTAGTCCCTCTAGTTGTAGACACCTGTGTCCTGTGACCCCCTATTTCTACCTTGGGTGAGACAACATCTTCTTTGCAAGTGTTTCCGAAAGGGCCAGTAGTTAGGGCTTGTTGGTGTGCTGTTAGAGCTGAACCCTGGGTCTGCCCCTATACCAACAAATGGTTCCGTTGCCAGGACCGGGATCTTCTTGAGGGAATTTCAAGGCAATTTCCATCAAAGATAGTGATTCATAAGTGGATAGAAGAACAATAAAAGGACTTCGCAGAAGCCCAGAACAAGAACCCTAATCTTAGTACAGAGGATTGGTTGGGATGGTATATATTTACTGATATACATGAGATTTTATTTGGGGGAATTATGTTAAGCCCTAATATTAGCTCATTACCCCTTAATTGGGGCATATTATATTAGTAATTTTATTTTATTTATGTCGGCTTTAGGCCATTAGTTGTAATTATACCTCCTAGTCTCCTATATATACCAAGGAGACATTTTCATTT
>ML777385.1:1157739-1207662 GCA_009831015.1 Picea engelmannii | reverse complement strand
CTAGTCTCCTATATATACCAAGGAGACATTTTCATTTTGAATCATCTTGTACTTGAACATTTAAGTGGGGTAAAAGGAGGTTGCCCCCTCGAAGAGGCTTATTATCTGAAATTATCTCTTTTTCAAGGCATTGATTACTTTTTTTGAGGTTTTTCTATGCTATATTGATATTTGGTTCTTAACAAATTCATGATGAGCTATATGAGTGGTTAGCCAGATTAGCAGATACCCAGTTCGAGATCAGATATAGACCGCCTGTGGTTTGGATGTCGACATTGATCAAGAAGGTCAAAATAATTGATAATGTTGTGTCAAGAGAAGTAGACCACTAGTTCGATAGCACTATTGGAGGGTACATCACCGAGTTTTCAATTGACAGAGTTGAGTCATATAGCCAAGAAGAGAGGTATTTCTTTAAGGTACCAAGAGGAAAATTTTTACATTTCTTAAAGTTGAAGATCAAGATGCTATTACATGAGAAGAACGTCTTGAAGATACAGTAGTTGGTGCGATCGAAAAAAGATAATGTCCAAGAATTCATTCAAGGACATCGATGTAGAAGTGGGTCATACACGCAGTGGAAGGATATTCAGAGAGGTCCCTCTGGTAAACTTGTTTGAAAAGAACCACAAACCACTAGTATAGAATGAAGGGTTTTATAGTGGAGAAGAATAGGAGATAGTGAACAAGGAACATTCAGAGTCCACTAAGGCAGAGGAAGGGAATACTGAAGAACCTCGCTAGGAAGAATCAAAAACTTCAGGCACCGTGTAGACTATTGAAGTAAGTGATGTTACTACTCATGTTGTTTTAGCAACATTAAGCAATCAGAGTAGTTAGAGTCACCAGAGCACTCAGAGCACTGTTACTATCAGTTCAACACATACGCAGTTAGGAAACCTAGGAAGATCTATGGGAGATGAGATGAGGCTCCCTATATTTAGGGGAGATGGATCTGAAAACCTTGATCAGCATTGGTTCCTATGAGAAGCTGTATGGAGTATTAAACAAATCATTGACGAAGAAGTTAAGAGAAATCAGTTTAGTACTACCCTGAGAGATTGTGCACTGAGCTGTTACATGAAGTTTGTTAAAGGAATTGCACAGCCTAAACCACTGAACAATATCAAGAATGCATTAAGTGCATAATTTAAGAAACCCAAGTCAGAGTCACAATGCATTACAGAACTAAAATAAATCAAGAAGAGAGTAGCTAAGCCTGTTTGGGAGTTTGACCAGAGGTTCAAGACCTTGACATGCCGCTTGAGTTTTCAGATCCTAGACAAGCAAAACAAGGGATGGTTCATTGCTTCCCTTTTACCACACATCAGAGTCCCTCTTATGCAATAGAATATTTCTTCGTAGGCTGAGGCATTGGATATTGCCATGAAACTAGAATCAAACCCTATGGGAGAATCCATCTCAGGTATGAGTCAAATTCTAAGTCAGTTAACTAGCTTGTCCCTGTAGGTTGAATATATGAAGAAGGATAAGGGAAAAGAAAAAAGAGAAGATATTTGGTGCATTGGATGCAAATCAGAAGTCCATGACAAGGAGCATTGTCCCCTATTTCATGAGTACTTGGCTTCTGGAGCCCCGAACCATTTGAAGCAGGTTACCCTACCCTGGTGCGAGGTATGTGGAAATAGACATCGCCCTGGTGAATGTTACTATTTTCAAAAATATGTCCAGACACCCACAAATATATATTGCACGTTCTTCAAGTTGGTGGGGCATGATGATAGGGACTGTAGGGATTATGATCTCATCCATGAAAGGTCAAGAGATATATACAAAATTCAAGGTGAATTGAAGCAATAAGGAAACAATGTGCAGTATAACTCTCCAGGAAGAGGAAAATTCAACCCTCATGGTGGATTTAGAGGAAGAGGATGACAAGGAGGCATGGGTTGAGGTCAAGGTTAGATATTTTGTTACAACTATGAATAGCAGGACATTTGGCAAGGGACTATTAGAACCCTTATACCACTTGCAGTTACTGCAACTCATTTGAACATGTCATTGAAGACTGTCCTACGCTATTAGCCAAACTTTAGGAAAGATGAGGAGGAAACCAACAAGTACAACGCATCTCAGCAGAACCTCGCGGAGAGGATCCTGGAGTCGATGTAATCACTAGAGGAGGCATTGTTATAGGAGAAGACAGAGTGATGCCAGGAAAGACTACAGAAGAATCATGGGTTAGAAAAGATGTAGAGAAGACACAAGTGTTTGATGCAAGGAAAGAAAAGAAAATATTTGAGGAGGCTAGAAAATAATTTGGGAAAGATTAGGGCTCTTCATCAAAGACATGACCAGAAGTAAGAGAATGTGGAATGCCTCTAGCATTCGATCAGTCTGCTCCGCCAAGAGAAGGAAAAGAGGTAAGAAAGCTCATGGAATTCTTATGTACTTGCATCAATTTGATAAAGGATGAAAGCGTTGTACATAATTAAAAAATTTAATCAGGCAGTATGAGCTAGGAAAGATAGATCCCTTACTAAATAGATTAGTACACTAAGTATCTAAAAAGAAAAGGATAAATAAGGAATTACACCTGAATGCTCAAATTGGAGAGTATGATATAGACTACGTGGTCCTTGACTTAGGGTCAGAAGTCAATGGCATGACGAAGCAAACCTGGGAACTGATGGGAAAGCCTAAGCTAATGTATTCCTCTATCAGGCTCAGGATGGATAATCAACAAGTAGTTAGCCCCTTTGGGAGATTGGAGCATGTCCCTGTGGACATCGATGGAGTAAGGATGTTTGCAGACTTCGAGGTGATTGAGATAGTTGATGATAAGTGTCCTTATCCTGCATTATTGGGAATTGACTGGGCTTTCAATAATTCCACTATGGTTCATCTAAATAAAAGAAGAATGATGTTTGAAGGGCATGGCCTTAAGGTGATTGCACCTTTGTATACTAATGAAGGTCACAGGTATACCAAGCCCATCAGAGAAGAAAACTGTGCATATGAACTAGAAAACATATACAAATTGACATCTAGACAGCATGATTACAATAATCCTACATATGGGAACTTAAGCTGGAAAAGTGACAGTGCATGTTCATTAGATTCAGAGGAAGCACTGGATAAATGGAAGAACAAAATGTATGAAGTATCTACACGGAGATGCGCTAGACTGACCAGGGAAGTTCGCTGGATTGGAACAAAAGTAAGTAACTTTTCCACCTTTGATGGTCTCAATAATTTAGAAGATTTCTTGTTGAAATTTGAAGAAATTGTATCAGTACAACAAAGGTTGTTAGCACTAGATGAGACCTTGAAAGAAACTCCAACAACATGGTGGGGAACATAGAAAAAGAACATCGCAGACTGGGTGCAATGTTGCACTCTGATGGCAGTACGCTTTTTAGAACAACTAGAAAAATGAGAAGTTAGATACATAGGTCAAAGTTGTCTGAAGGACCATGTGTGAAGTTGTGAGGATGCCTGGACCAACATTCCTCAAGAGCAGTGGGTGCATAAATTCATTCACACTTTGGATACAATGCCTATCAATTGGTATCTTCAAGTGGAACTGTGCCTCATCACTACAGGTTGGGAAGGTATGAATCAGAACTTTGTAACTACCTATTTATTTGAAATCCAATATCCTACAGTGGATCAAGTGTTATAGATTGTAAGATAGAGAGTCTTTGAGGAGGCACCTAGCCTCCCAATTGAGCAAGAAGAGGACAAATGGAATACACGTCTTCAAAAATTGCAAGGTTGTTACAACATCAATGTGGATGAAGACGATGATCCTAGGAATGTGAACATCGCAAAAACAGAAGGACAGAGAGACATAGAAGGACCAGGAGTTGTACTACCTTTTATTGGATAGCCAATTAAAATCAATAAAGTCAACATTTGAACAGAGAAAAAATCGAATCTTGCAAACATTGGAGATTATTGGGATGTTGCCACTATTGACAAGATCACATAATTACTGCATGAATACCAGGACTTGTTTCCAACCAAGTTCACTGATATCAAGGGAATTAAAAGGCCCATGGGAGAGATGAAGATCCCCTTGAAACCAAATGCAAGGATAGTCAATAAGAGACTCTACAGGTTGAACCCTAGGTATAAGGAGAAAGTTAAGATTGAGCTCGACAGAATGTTTAAAGCAGGTATCATTGAACCTGTTGAAGAGTCAAAATGGATTAGCCCTATGGTGGTGCACGATAAGAAGACCAAAGAGATCAGGATCTGTGTAGATCTTAGGAAGTTGAATGATGCTTGTTTGCATGACCCATTCCCTACACCATTTACTAATGAAGTGCTAGACAATGTGGGAGGACATGAGGTATACTCCATCACAAATGGATTTTTAGGATATCATTGGATCCATATTGCCAAGGAAGATCGCCATAAGACCACCTTTTCCACAAAATGGGGATCCTTCTAGTATACAGTAATGTCGTTTGGATTGAAGAATGCACCAACTATCTTTTCTAGGGTGGTGGTCGAAGAATTCAAGGAGTTTTTACATAAATTTATAGAAGCATATTTTGATGATTGGACTGTTTTTAGCTTATTGCAAAATCATATTGAATGTTTAATACTAATGTTTGATAAGTGTAGGCAATGTCATATTTCCCTGAACCTGAAGAAGTGCATCTTCTTTTCACCCTTTGGAGTGCTGCTAGGCCATATTGTGTGTAAGTAGGGATTGTTGGTAGATCCATCTAAGATTTCCATTATAGTCTATTTACCCCCTCCTACTTCATTCAGACAGCTATGCACTGCGTTGGGACATACTGTATACTATAGGAATTTCATTAAAGGCTATGCACAGATCACATCACCCATGGAGAATCTTTTGAAGAAAGATTGTCAGTTTCAATGGACAGAAGAATGCCAGTAGAGCTTTGGCACAGTGAAACAGAAAATGGTTACTGTGCATATTATGGTTTTCCCATATTGGAGCAAGGAATTTCATGTGCATGTTGATGCATCCTCTATTTCATTAGGAGCAGTGTTATAAAAACCAGGAGAAGGAGACATTGACCACCCACTAGCCTTTGCCAACAATAAATTAGCTACAGCTGAAAGCATTTACACCACCAGTGAGAGAGAAGGGTTATCCATGGTGTATGTGTTGTAGAAGTTTCACCACTACTTATTGGGAGGACACTTTAAGATGTTCACTGACCACTCTGTGCTGAAATACCTAGTCAACAAGCTAGTGTTGGGTGGAAGAATATGTAGATGGATTCTTCTATTTCAGGAATATGATTTTGAGATCGTGGTTAAGCCAGGGAGAATGAACAAAGGACCTGACCACTTGTCAAGGTTGGAACATGGAGAGGAACCTACTAGTTTGGAGGATACACTGTTGGATGCATAGTTTTTTTCCATTAGAAAGGTTTATGATCACTTCGTTGAGATAGTCCAATTCATGTCAATAGGAATGGCACCTCTGGAATATACAGTCACTCAGAAGAAACAACAAGTAGTCTGCACTGCAGATTTTTCACTTATAGTTGGGCAATTATACAAGATGGGACTAGATGAGATCCTAAGGAGATGCACAATGGAGGAAAAAATACCACTAATTCTAGTAGAGACACATGAGGGCATCGCAGGAGGATACTATGCAGAAAAAGAAACAACAAAGAAGGTTCTTAGAGCTGACCTTTGGTGTCATACTTTACACAAAGATGCCAAGGAATACTACAAAGCCTATGATGTATGCCAATGAGTTGGGAAACCTTCCAGAAGAGATGAGATGAAGTTAAAACCCTAGATAACCTTACAAGAATTTGAGAAATGGGCCATTGACTTTGTGGGACCTATAAACACACCAAAAAAGCACACGGGAGAAAGGTACATAATCACTGTGATAGAGCACTTGATGAGATGGGCCGAAGCAAGAGCATTCAAGGATTGTAGTGAAACTACAGTTGTGCGATTCATATTTGATGACATTTTAACCAGGTTTGGATGCCCGAAAATCCTTATGAGTGATCAAGGCACACATTTTATTAATAATACCATTGAAGCCTTGACTGAGGAATTTGTAGTTCATCATCAGAAGAGCACACCCTACCATCCATAAGCGAATGGGATAGTTGAAGAATTCAATAAGATCTTGGAGATGGTGCTAACTAAGATTTGTAGTGTGAATGGGGATGACTGGGATTTGAGAGTACCAGCAGTGTTATGGGCCTATCAAACCACTTGCAAGAAGCTGACAATGCAGACCCCCTTTAAGTTGGTCTACAGCCTAGAAGCAGTTGTACCAATGGAATATTTGGTTCCTAGTCTGAGAATCACAACCTTTACAGATATGGATGACACTTGCGCTATTCAAGAGAGGCTCACACAATTGGTCAAACTAGAGGAAGACATTTATTGCAGGATTCCATCAACAGGTGTTGAAGGAACGAGAAAAGGCCTACCATGACAGACACATCAAGAAGAAAGTGTTTAAGAAAGGATATCTGGTATTGGTATATGACAACAAATTCATGAAGCATCTAGGGAATTTCATAACACATTGACTAGGGCCATATGAGGTTGTCTATGTCACAGAAGGAGGAGCTGCGCAGTTGAAGACTTTGAATGGGGAATGTAAGGAAGGTCTGGTGAATGGGAGATAGTCGAAATTGTATTATGACAACCAGTTGCCTTGAAGATCGAAGTAGAAACATAAGAAGAAGGGTCCAGGTACTAGGTGTAGTTGAAAATGGGTACCAGACACAGAAAAGACAGTCTACACATAGTGGGGGAGGATAGAGCAGAAAGCATAGGCTGCTCCGTGTAGTCTGAAGTTAAAGAAAAATGGAAGGATCAGATCTGAAGTGCCTTGGGACGAGTCACAGGTGAGTGTTGGGGGCCTATTGGACCTTGGTTATGGAAGTAAGCGAATATCAAGGAAGAAAAGATGAAATGTGAACTGCGCAGAAGACATAGTGACTGATACTGGGTTGAAGTGAACAAAAGAGCAGAAAAGACAAAGTGAAGTAAGAGAAAGCAAGTCGTTGAATGAGAAGATCGAGGGTGACATATCAGCAAGGAAGATGGATCGCGGACAAATTAGAAAGTGGAAAAAGCCACCGTTGGATGCTTTGGATCACCTCATGGGAGGGAAGGAAAGACAGGCTGACAAAGCCCAGAAAACACAAGTCAAGTTGACCTAGGGTTTTAGACACCTAGGGTTTTGGTATCTAGGGTTTTGACACCTAGGTTTTGGCCTAAGGTTGTTGGTGAGCTACTTTAATGTATAAATAAAGGTCAAGATCACCTGGGATGCATTGGTAGAGAGTTTTTTATTGGGTTCATGATTGTGAGAGAAAAGGCATTAGTTATCATCACTGTATCTAAGAGAGAGAGAGAGAATTGTTGAGTGGGAGAGCATTCTGAATTGTAAGATATTTAGCTGTGTGCGAAGATCAACCTGGCAGCTGGGTGCATAGGGAAGTGAAATAGAGAGAAGGGAGAAGGAGAGAAAGATCTACAAGCTAAGAGTGCATATAGAACTGTATGATTTCACCTAATATATTATAAAGCACAGTTCTGTGGATGTAGCTCTAGGGAGAGGGTGAACAATGTATATCTTGTGTTGTGTGTGATTTATGTTGTGTTCTTTACTTTTGTTACTCTGATGATGCATTAGTATGTTATATTTAGCATATAACTTTGTGAAGTAGGTCTAAGCTGGTGAATGATATCTAGATGACGTGTTGTTATTGTATTGGATCCACTTTGTAGTCCCTCTGGTTGTAGACACCTGTGTCCTGCAACCCCCTATTACTACTTTGAGTGAGACTGCATTTGCTTCGCAGGTGTTGCCAAAAGGGCCAATAGTTAGGGCTTGTTGGTGCATTGTTAGAGCTGAATCCTAGGTTTTCCCCTGTGCCAACATACTATCACCAAGGCTGTGGGTGACAATGATTTTGAGCTCAACACTCCCCCCTTCCTTAGCTTTCACCCAATGTTCAATGTGGACCTCCTCCATCCATATTTTCCACTATTGGACACCTCGGAGATCGTAGAATAGTTGACACTAAAGAGCTCAACCCTGAATGCATAGAACACACATCCATTGATCAGATAGTGGACACACAGGCCAAGGTCACTCACTAGCAAAGGATCCAACTTTATTGAGTTATCAAGGTAGGGCAAATCCTACACCAAGTAAAGTGGCTTACCCAGGGACAAATTCAACATAAATTTCCTCACCTAATGGGGGCACTCAACGCAATGGAGACCATTTATTCCTAAGGGGGTCAAAATGATCCAGGTGGATAGTGGTGGCCACCCACCTATTCCAACCGGTTCCTCTTGATAGTTTTTAGTTCAACACGTTTCCCTTTAATGATGACATTTCTTTTTAATTGTGGGTTCTGCACTTTTGGGAATATTTTGAAGCCCTAAACAACATCCAGGTGGATATTGGTGGCCTCTCACCTACTCCAACTAGATTATTTTGGAAGTTTTCATGTCAATACATCTTTATGTACTTCCAGGGCCATTTTGGGGCCCTAAATAGTGTTTTTTTGGCTTGCCACAGTCAAACTATGAACAAAGTTAGAGTTTGACAACATAATGTGTAGTTCTCAAAAATACCTTTCCAAGGGGCTATCACATGCCTAAAACGGAGGTCATATGCAAAATTTATGACCACGGGAAGTTGAGGTACCAAATTACCCATAGGGGGCCACATAACTTTTGGTGTTTCATCTCCTAGGGTTAGTTTTTTGGATGTCTATGGTTTTGGCATTCATGAGTAATGTTAAAAAGGCCTCTAGAGCCTCATTGTAATCATTTATGCTCAGACGAATGCACATAGAAGCCACATCTCTTCTCAAAGATAGCTACCACCATTCAAGCAAGTTGTTTTCAATTCTGTATTTTTACAGTTTCAACCTATTGTCTTTATTCAATAGAATTTATTGTTCACTATATATTTGTTGTTTTTGTCCATATCTCTGTGTTATTGTATTCAATCTATTATTCATTTTGTTCTTCTCATAAATCTAGATCAGACAGTGTGGCAGTGGTTTCATCATTCGACACTTATATATCAGGGAGGTTGGATGAAGCAAGGATAGGTGATTGTAGCCAAAGAACATAGGGGCTTGCATCCTCCTTCTGGTTGTAGCCAGAGAATTGGGGAATTGGAGCTTCCCTTAGGTTTTAGCCTGAAAATATAGGGGGTTAGAGCCTCCTTTCGGTTACAGTTCGATAACAAAGGAAGTTGGTTCTTCCAATGAATTTAATTCTTAAAGACATATAAGAAAAAAAAATTCATGTTTTTCTCATGCATTGGGTTTCCACGTAAAAATATTAGTGGATTGTGTATATGTATGATTGTTCATTGTTTATGGTTTATTTACTCTACACTTGTTGAATGATAATGGTATATTGGTCATAAATATAAACAACACTTATATAGTGTGGTTAAAAGAATTAAATTTCTCTATTACTTATTCATCCCCCCCTCTCAATAATCCAACAATTAGTATCAGAGCGAGTTCCTTCAGGAATTAGTTTAACCACTGGAAGGTAGATCATGGAGAGAAAAAATATGTATAAAAATGGAATACCATAGTTTGATGGACATAACTATGCATTATGATGCAGAAGGATGAAAACATATGTACAGGAACATGGATTTTAGATTTAGAAATCAATTGTAGATGGATATAAAAAACCTGTCATTCCTCCAAAAAATGAAAATGGAGAGAAACTCGGTGTAGATAATTCAAAGGACAAAAATGAACTCCTGAATGGTCTGGCTGATTCAGTATATGTCAAAGTTATGCATTGCATCTCAGCAAAGGAGATTTGTGACAAACTTTGGAATGTTTATGAAGGAGACACAAAAGTTAAGGCAGTAAAGCTTCAAACTTACAGAGTTTAATTTGAACAGCTAAAGATGAAAGAAGATGAAAATATTGCATCCTACCTTTTACGAGTTGATGAAACAGTGAATGAAATCAAAGGTTTGGGAGAAGAAGTTAATGGATCTATAATTGTTCAAAAAGTGCTAATATCTCTTCCAATAAGATTTGATCCTAAGATCTCAGTACTAGAAGAAAAAAAATATCTGGATTCGATGAGAATGTATGAGCTACATGGAATATTCATAGCATATGAAATCAGAACTGAATAAGAGAATTCAGTTACAAAAGAAGTAACATTCAAAGAATCCAAGAAGTCAAATAAAAAGGGCAAGAAAAAGGTAAAGTAAGATAGAAACAAGATTGACATCTCAGAAGACGAAGAAGAAGTATCCAACTTTGTTAGAAGGTGTTGGGCTCATGATATGGTTAATTTAATGATGATAATTAGATCCTTTTTGGCCAAATATGTATATGCATTTTCCTTATTTGAAGAGTTTTGAATAGATTGTGTGTTAAATCGCCATGATTCATACCAAGTATGCATGATTCATGTTTTATGATGATTTTGAGTGTAATTCATCATGTTTTAATGATTTCAGGAAACTAATTCACATTCTGTGTGTCATAGGGAAAAATCGCAGCTTGTTTTTGTATCTGGCACTCCATTCGGCACTTAGTCCGATACTCCATCCGGCACTCAATCGAGTACTCCATCTGGCACTCCGTCTGACACTCCATCCTACAATAAAACCATGGGTGATTTGGCGGTTATCATATCGGTGACTAGCGATGCGTGAATCAGATACATGGGTTTTTCTTGTGCTCATGGCCTCCATCTATTGAGCTTCTGACAACTCGATTTGGGTTGTTATGCTGGGTGATTATTGGCTCGCCTTGTTTCTAGAAGCCATCAATAGTTAGGACACATTGAATGTGATTTTCTATTTTTAGAGGAGGTCGACCCTTCTAGTGGTCGACCTCTCAACTTGTAAATCTATAAATACCACCTTAGTGGTTAGACAAATAGCTAGAGAGGAGAAAAAGATAGTTCAACTTTGTTTTTCCATTTTAAGACATAGTTTGCTAAAACTGTGTAAAACTACATTTTTATATTAAATGTTGAAATTGTGTTAATTGAGCTCGTGAATCATCCTTGAGGAGTAGCCATGACCTGCTGGGGGGCCCACTAGCAGTCTGGGTGAATATTTAGTTAGTTTGCTTGTGAATTTGAGTAGTGTAATTGTCATTTTGTTTATTTCCTGTACATGAGTTTTTATTGTGTTTATTTACTGTATAAATTGTTGTTGATAATTTAATTAGTTTAGTTTAGTTTTGTAGGTTATTATGGAGGCTAGTGTTAATATGCAATTATCTTTTAGTTACTAGGAAATGAACTGGCAAGTTCTTAGATACTAACCTCGTGTATAATTAGATGATAGATAGATTTTATTTATGCTGAAATAAAATTTAAAAACAGAGTTAAAACAAAGTTTCTAGTTCATGGTTTCTTTGGCAAGCTTCGGTGGATGGATAGTTGTTAGTTTTCTTATCTAATTGTTGTTTAGTTTTTCTCATTTCATTGTTAGTTAGTTTGCCTATTTAATTTCTTGTCATATGCTGAAATAGGATTTAAATTTGGTTTTAAGAGTATTTTCCATTTGCAATTTAATTTGTTAAAATAGAATTAGTTTAGTTTATTTCATGTAATTTCCTTTTCTAGATCTAGGTTGCAATTTTAATTCAAAGTTGATTAGTGAGTTTAGTTTTCAGTTATGAATCTAAGCAGTATGAATTTGCTTCATTAGCATAAAATGAAATTGAATTACATAAAGTAGTGATTTCATCTTGTTGATGATTAATGCATGATTGAATAATCACATGGATATGCAGGATAGTTGATGTTGCCTCTATAATGGCTAAGTTCTCACTAGATTGCCTAATTCACACTTTTCACTTTGCTATCGAAGTCAATATTGAGTTTATCCCTCTTGAGTATCGTTAATTGTTAAATGCCATTGTGATATTATAAGACACCGGAGACATAACCATCAACATTATATTTGAGTTTCCTTTCTTTTATAGATTAGAGGATAGTTTCCTTGCTTTTTAGAGAAAAGTCTTCTTTCTTTGGTAGATTAAAGAAGAGTTTCCTTATCATAGAATAAAGAGTAGTTTTCTATGCTTTGAGTTTAGTAGATTAATATTTCCTTTTTTAAATTAGAAGTCATTGTGAAGTTTAATTTAAGAACAGAGTTCACTTGTTTATTAGCTTGATTAGTTGCTTATTGAGTCATCTTGATTAGTTTGCTTCTTGTAGAAGTTATCATAGGTCAGTTAGTTGATTGTTTGCTTGTTATTTTCTTTAATAGGGTAGTTGCTTGCTTGCCTATTTGCTTTGATAGGGTAGTTGCTTGCTTGTTTATTTTCTTTAATAGGATAGTTGCTTATTGAATTTGAGTAGGTTAATTAAAGTAGTTTGTTGATGTTATTACTCATTAGGTAGATTAAATAGATAGTTTTCTTTTGCTTATTGTCATGATTGAGTTAATTTGCTTTAAGTAGGTTTTTCAGTTTCTTTATTATGACTATCCATCGATCCTTTGCTCAAAGGTTACTGAGGGTACATAGTTTAAGTTTCTTAGTAGGGTTTTCTCATTAATAACCTTTTCTTGAATAGATTAGTTCTCAGATAGCCCATTTCCTTAGTTAGACTATACTACCTCTATCCTTTCTCCCTTGGCACATATAGTGATACAAATCTAAGTTTACTTACCCCAGGTTGACAATTTAATTGAGGGTTTTTAGTGTTTTTTAGTGCATATAGAATACCCATCATTTTTGGCGTCATTGTCGGGGAGTTGTCTCAAGGAAGGAAATAATTAGGAATTAGATCACTTCTAAACCTTAGCATTAGTTTGGTGGTGGTGGAACTATAATATGATAGGTAAGAACCTACGCATATGCTATAGCAGGTTCCCCCAAACCCAATGGTAGTTTTTATTTTTGTTTTTGTTTACTTTAATGAATATACCTAGAGACCCAAAAGGTAGATACGTTAAATCTAAATCAAATATTTCAACCAAGGTTCCTTCCAACCTTTTTTGGGGAAGGAATGTTCCACTCTCAAATTCCGCAGACCGATACCGAAAAATAGCAGCTAGATCAACCCAAAGAGCTAAAGTAGTCTCTGAAGAGACTAATACAGGGAGCACTATAGAACAGAAAATTGAAGCATCAGTAATAGTGGGACAAGAGACAAGACCACTCAAGCCTTCCATAAAACCAAACAATACAACCTTTGTTTTCTTACCACCTTCATGATATCTTAACTTTGAAGACATCATAGACCCTGAATAGGTGAACACCTTGTTTGGTAATCCACCCAACATAATTGTCTCTCAAATTGACACAGAAACCTTGGTACTAATAATCTCAACCAGCTTGAGTAGAGTCCCAAACACCCAAATAGTAGGAAGGCTTTCCCATTAGAGGGGTACCTTGTTCTCTTCAAGAATAAAACCACTTAAGTACTCTCTTTTTGGAAACCAAACCAGTATGGATGATCAGGAGGATCACAACAATGTAAGACACGGGGAGAAAGAAGAATTCGGAAACCAAACCGAAACTACCTTCGGGTTTCCAATTTTGGACACCACCCCAAATATCAATATGAAAAATATTCCTCTCTCAGCATTGCCCACCTTTTATGGTAAAAGCAGTGAAGATCCAGATACCTTCCTATTTGAATTCGACATCTTGTGTAGGAGCTACATTACTTACAAGATGCCCAGAAACTAAAACTCTTTCTTGCCACCCTCAAGGACTCTGCACTAAGATGGTTCATGGGGTTGGGAGAATCCAGTATTTGGTATTGGGAATCCATGAAAGATATATTTCTTTAGAAGTACCAAGACTACTATAATACCAATGGGTCTCATAATGAAATTTTCAAAATCCAACAATTAGAAGACGAGAATCTCGAAGACTATATGGAACAGTTTGCATACATCTCCCAGAAGTCAAAATACCATGACCTCCCAGAAGATGTAGTTAGGGATTTTTTCCTTAAGGAAATTTCATAAGAATGCCTAGAGATGCTTAAACTAATGGCATCAAGTGACATCTCTCATAAACCATTTGCCAAAATATGTGAAATGTGTAAGAATTACTCAAGGAGTAGAGCTAAAACATGAAAGAGTGTTCGGGACCCTTATAATAGGAACTTAAAAGCAGTTAGTTCAGGTGGTATCACAAGAGAAGAGATAGGGAACATTTTAGAAAACTTCAAGACAAATATCTTAAGCATAATAGGCTCCCAGTTGGACACCCTAAAAATTAAAAAGAAACAGGAGGAGGAAAATGCAACAATGAGCATGTATTGCCCAAAATGCAGGAGGAAGAATTCCTCAAGGGAATGCCCATTAGATAACATTTCAGTTTGTGGATTTTGCACATAAGACCATTCAACTGAGAAATTTCCATAATTTCCCAGTTTATTAGCCATCTATAGGATTGGGGATCCTGGGGAGTCCTCTTATGCACCTAGGAGGCCATGGCAGCCTAGGAACCAACCCACATACCTAGATCTACAATCTCAAGTTCCACCCTATTATCAACAACAACAACAACAAAAATGGAACTCACCAAGTTAGAAAAATTGGTCTACCTAGTACCAACATGCTTGGCTTCAAGGATGGAGAGGAGGTCATAACCAAGGGAACCCTCAAGCTCCACTTGTCCCTATGTCTAACCATTTGTTGGCAGCCAACTAAATTTTTTATTTCTACTGCCTACACCTATTGTCGCATTAACGACAAATCATCATCGCATTGTGCTACTAGATATTCATTTCATTCTTGCGACGATTACAATTTCACTTCGATTTAGTTTTCACAACTGAAAGTGTGAAAACACCTCTCTCGTTGCTTTGACTGTCGTCTTTTTTTATTGATTTGCTGAAAGACACTTGACCATTGGTTTATCACTTCATTGCAAAAGTTTCTTTTAAACTATACCTTAATTGCGCAACTTGATTCCTTTGATAAAGCATTGAAAATGTTAAGTCATGAGTTGTGTTTGATGAAAAAAGGGTCATAATTGATTTGGTTTCATATATGATATAATTATTATTATTTTGAACTCTTAACTTATCATTTTCATATGTTTAATGGTCGCAATGTTTGTACACTTTGATTGTGCTAAAAACACATTGGCATTATCATAAGTTTGGCTTCATATAAAATGGCAATAGTTTGAGTTTTGCAACGGCGCTTTGATCAACCTTTGGATTTTTGATTTCACGATTTGAACCCTTGCTCGATATATTGTTTTATAAGTTGGTATTCCATTGATTGATCATAGTTTTTAAACTATGCATTGATATGATTGCATTACTATCGGTTTAAAACGTTTTTATTGACACGACTGATCATGGTTTAATGTTGGATATTGCGTTGGATTGAACCGTACACCTGACGCATGAGTATAACGTGCGGTGTTGGTTCTGTTTCAATGGCTGGCACGTTAAAATGATGACACACCTATTTATTGGCCGATGCATATGGTATAAGAGATTATGATCACAACAGCTTTGTACTCAGTCATTAATACGATGTGTGGTGGTGGTAATCCCACCACCTTCGAACGCATGCAGTTAATTCCGGTCTCTTTGGGCTCTGAAGCTGTTGAACCCTATCGTTTTTGACTCTATGCATTGTTTCATTCAGTCTAAACCCCACCATGAACAGAAGCCATGGCTCATGTCGTAAGGGCCAAGCCCAACGGGTGCCAAGCACTGTTAACATTTGATGGTGCATATAATGACCTGGAAGAGTTCGGATGGCTCACTTTCATAAGGAAGTTTGATGGTTATAACTTCGATGTGGCTCGGCAATTTTCTTTGTTGTTTGATGGCTGCCGAGCCAAAGTTGGAGATGTCCAGCTTGAAATCACTGAACAATTTCTCAGCTCGGCAACGAGCCTGCCTATCTCGGGACAGAAATGGTCGAAAAGTTGCAAGGTAGATGATGTCCCTTGGACATTAATGTTCCAATCTCGCACAGTGCGCTCTTGCGACAGAGGTTTGCCTGCAAGGATGTTGAAACCCCGCTGGCATGATCTCCTCATGGTAATTAAACAATTTATCACTTGCAAGGGCAGGTACGGGTTTGTTTTCTTGTTTCACTTGCGTTTATTAATTATTTTTATGGGATTCGAACTAAGTATGCCTTACTATCTACACCGAAGCTTGTTTAAGATGGCTAAACGATACAAGCGTAGCCAGGCTGATACTAGCCTCTTCCATGTGGGGTTGATTAAAATAATGTTGGTTCACGAATTGGGGTTACATCGTCATTCTTGGCATGACTTTCTCAGCCATAATGGCTTTGAAGAGTCTAACCCTCCACAGGTGGATAAGCCCATGGTGACCGAGAACAGACCTACCCCTGTGCCTTTTAACGTTTTACTACCCAAACCTAAGCTTGAGTCACCTACGAATTCACCTATGACTGTGACTAAACGAGCCAAAGTTGCTGAACCTACAACCAACAAGCCAGAACCTAATATTGGTGCTAATTCGAAAGGGAATAAAAATGCAAGGTTAATCTCTCACATGGCGAGAAATAAACCCAAGCCCTCTACCAAAACAGAGCCTATCATGGTCAGCGAGGACTCTGATTCAAGAATTGAACGTTTTCTTGCCGAAGAAGGTTTCTGTGACAATCCTCCTTATGATTTCGTTGAGAACTTGCCTCCTTGTCTGCGGGATAACCCTGATTTTCCTGGTATAGAACCACCTTGTGAAACCCTTGGTGAATCATCGAAACCCTCGAATGCTCAACCTGTTGCTACACCTTGCGATCAATGTGGGTTATGGGTGAAAAGATATTACTCGGATATACCTACATTGCAGTCCAGAATCCACGATTTGGAAAACCAAGTGGCTAAGCTCACTGATCAGAATGCAAAGATGCAACCCTCCGATAAGAAGCAACGAACCATGGGTTCGATCCTATTCAAAAATGTTGAATCTGCCACAGCAATTGTCAATTCAAAATTGACATAGTCTCAGCAACTCTGATGGTATATTTTTCATTCATTTATATTACTCTCTGTGTACATAGTTCACTTGCTCTGTCACATAAGCATGCTGCGCTGTATATAATTTTTGTTTTAATTAGTTTAAGATTTTGATTTGTTGGATCACTGGATAGATATGTCTGTCCTAATTTAGTTCGATGCCCTGTTAATAAGACAAGTTGTTATATTTTTAAAAATAGACTGTTGTTGGTATCTCGAATTTTGAATACAGTCAATGGGGTAATTCGAATTGGTTATGATATGGGTTAACCGTCTCAATTTCTTTCGACCAAATTTCATACTTTGCTATTGATACGCAACCAATTGCAACATATTCGATTCTCGCTATTGTTCGAATAGAATTCTGTTCAAAGTTTAGATTTCACTTCTATAATTAACTCAGTCGAGATTCGTATTGATTATTGCCCAGTTTATGAATCATATCGATTTTATCGCGCTTCTGTTTGCTGACTGTGTGGTGATCAAACATGAAAACTGTTGAAGTTAATATTCATGGAGTTTGATTTTCATCCGATTATGAAGGATTACTATTTACATATCGTGCTTTAAATTGAATGATATCAATCTGCTGTTATGATTTTAATTGGTCGATGACAGTCATGACCACACCAGTGAAATATTCGTAACTCGGCAAATGTAATCTATGATTGGATTCTATGGATACAGTTATGCATGAAATCATGACCATTCTTTCTATGTTGGCAATTGATAAAACGATATGACTCTAATGCAAATCAATGATGATTATATTGTACCTCATGCAATTTGGTTTACCATTGATTGCATTCATAGAACAATTTTGTTAAGATTTGATTTGATTTTATGACAATTGAGAAAACAGAGCATTCCTTTTCTGTCCCGATTGTATTCTGTTCGATTTAGTTTGATTTGAAGGATTATTTTTATTAATCATTAGTAATTTGTCAATTATTAAAATATGATTGGATTCGATTTGGTTTGATTATATATCTGGTCCCGTTTACTATTCTAGACCAGCTACAGAATCAGCTGATTCTGTAGCTAAGTCTATAGAGTCAATTTTATTATTGTTTTTTTTTTTTTTTAATAAAACACTCCTCTAACTTGATCTTTGTGTCTGTTGCAGGCAAATTCGAATTGGCAATGGATATCAGGAGCAGTTAGAAGATATCTCAAGGATTTCATTTGCAATTTTAGTTACTTAGTTTAAGGGATTTTGGGATTATTCCCAGATTGTGTAAACTGTTTACTATTATTCACAAGGGTGTTTTACCTTGTGAAAAACCTATTTAAACCTATGATTTTGTAATAATCGATCATCCTCAGTTGGGGAGAACAAGGATATGGAGTTATGAATCAAACTGGAGCAGACTTGGTGTTTTGTCATAGCTTTCGCTTTTCAATATATCGACACTTTGTTCCATGTTTTGTATATCATCTTGTTTATGGTTTGGTATTGCGTTAGCTATCTGAATCAAATTCAAATAATATAATCTATTATTGTTATCCATATCTTGTTTCTTCCTAAATCGATAAAGGACATAACAATTATCAATTCATTTTAGTGAATGATAGCTTTGTCTTCTTCGTAATTTGAATTGTTATATATAAGCTTGTTGTATAATAGGTTTCCCCTTTTGCAGGAGTTTATAATCAGAAAATTGTTATGATATTCTTTTATGTCTTGTTTGTCCTGTAACATACTTCAAGAAGCAACATAGTTGATCGTTTCCGAAAAGCTTAAGGACTTAACGGTGTGAGTTTCCCTCCTCCAACCAGCTTAAGAAGCAATCATACATAGGGCAGATTTGGAGCATTTCCAGGTCAATTAGTATTTAGTTTACTGCTTTCATTAAGTAGTTTAATATAGATATAAATTTTATTTGTTTTAATTTCAGTTATTTTACTTTCTTGTTCATAAATCATAAAATTAAAAAAGAGTTACCTCCGCTGTCTTGGGACAACAAGCAAATTAGTTTCACAGGTTTTATTCAAATCTGTAGACTGTATAGACTGTATATTTGTGAATAAACTGTAATTAACTTGAATAATTAGATAGTTGATTTGAGTTATTATAAGAATAATTAGTAGTTTGTAGATAAGATAGTTAGCATAGTTTATAGTTTAGTATATTAGTTTCTTTATTTGTTTTATTAGTTTCTAGTTTCCCCTACTTTAGTTTGATTTCTTTTATTTAGTTAGTTAGTTTGTTTTAGTTAATTTTTATTAGTTTCTAGTTTCCTTAGTTTAGATCTCTTAGCTCATATCAACTTTTCTTTTTGGTTTTCTTAGGAGACCTAAGAGCGGCCAACGGAGTCGTTAAACTCGTCAGGGTGGTCCATTCCAAATGGCTTGGGTTATTTAGACAACCCCGGACCGGTTCCACTCTCCCAGTTGATGGATGGACTATTTCGCCCGTCAACACCATCCTTACCCTCAATTTCCACTAAAGACTCTGCAACTTGTGCCAGGTTTCATTCCACTACCTTTACCTCCTATTCCACAACAACAAAGTCCAATCCAATATCAGAATGCAAGCTCCCCAAGACCGACATTATTACTGGCACAACCAGTGCCCAATCCAAATAATAAACCCCCTCAACCTATTCACAATGTTGATATGTAGGCCTTCCCGACATATGTTATTACTCATTTTCCATTACAGGAGATTCAACTAAGATCGGGAAAAGTTATGGATAGGCAGAGACCTTCATTAGTCATCCGGGAAGAAGAAGAAGAAGAAACCACCAAACAACCCATGGATGACACTAGGTGGGAAGATGTTATTATTCATAAGGACCAAGAACCCAAGCTTCCCCAAAATGTACCTTCACAAATTACAAAGGACCCTCCTTATCTAGAAAGATTAGTAATCGAGAAACCTACCACCCTACCAGAATTTGACATCTTGAATGAATTGAAGAATATTTGTGTCAAGATTCCCTTGCTTCAAGCCATTAAAGATATTCCAATATACAGTAAGGTAGTCAAATAATTGTGTATTAAGAAGCCAAGTAGGAAGTAGAAGGACCCTCCTACAGTACATTTGATAGGAAAACTTTCTGAATACATATCAGAGCAGCTGAAACTAGCAAAATATGGGAACCCAGGAAACCCTGTAGTGACCATAACCATTAATGAGGTCTCCATTGGGAACACTCTCATAGATCTAGGGGAAGCCATCAATTTTATGACCGCTACTACCTTGGAGAAATTATAGTTACAACCTCTTCTTAGGCCTACCCCAACAATTTTGGAATTAGCAGATAAGATCAGGGTAATACCTGAAGGAATTTTGGATGATATCATAGTTACTTTAGCCTCATGGGAGTACCCAATAGACTTTCTTGTCATCCACTCAAAGGAAAGACCTTGGTTATCCACAACCAATGCATTTATTGGTTGTAGAGAGGGAGAAATTACCATCTCAAATGGACTTTCTATCCAGAAGCTCACCATATACCCTCCAGCTCAACCTATCATGGAGAATATATGGTGGCTTGAATGTCCATACAAGAATGAGGACTCGGAAGAACCCGTATTGCCAAGTGACCATGATTGGGCACTTCAAAAGCACAGAACAGAAAATGTGCTAAACCATTTCATTTATGCTATCACATGTGTTGATTTTCCACAATATTTTTCCCAATTTGAGTACATGTTTGGGGAAGAATTTCAGGAACAATTAGACCCATCCATTTTGTCTTCAACATATTTTATATTTGAGATAGATGAGTCTGCCACATCTTATACTATGCCCTACGAGATTAGTCCAGGGAAATTTTTACATATAAACTCTGGGCTAGATGAAAATCAACAAAAACAGTTAGTAAGTATTCTTAAAGAACAATCAGGAGCATTCGCCTGGGAATACACTGACATGAAGGGTATACACCCTGACACATGTATCCATCACATATATACTCAGGGGGAAGTAACACCTATTAGGAAACCCCAAAGAAGGATGAACGCAACACTTAAAGATATAGTAAAGCAGGAGATCCAAAAATTATTAAATTTCATATTTATTTATCCCATCTCCGATAGTAAGTGGGTGTCCTCGCTTGTAGTGGTTCCAAATAAAGTAGCCAGGAATGTTGATTTACGAGAGCTCAACAAAACCACTCTAAAGGATTACTTTCCCCTTCCTTTCATCGACCAATTTTTGAATACCCTATATGGAAAGAATTATTTCTCCTTTTTATATGGGTATAGTGGGTACAATCAAATTCTCATAGCACCTGAGGACTAGGACAAGACTACCTTTACTTGTCCTTGGGGCACCTATGCCTATAGGGTTTTACCATTTGGATTGTGTAATGCTCTTGCCACATTTCAGCGAGAAATACTAAGGATATTTTCTTATATTATTCATGATTGTGTGGAGGTCTACATGGATGAATTCACAGTTTATGGAAACACTTACCAGGAAGCCTTAGCTAACTTAGAAAAATTCCTTATCAGGTGCCAAGCAATGAACCTATCTCTAAGTCATGAAAAATGTAAAATGTTTTTGACTGAAGGAGTGGTTCTAGGACATAATGTTCATCTGAAGGGATAAAAGTTGATCCTACAAAGATTGAGGTCGTCGTTAGAATTCCACACCCCAAGACTCATAAAGAGGTGAGAATATTTCTTGGACATGCTGGATATTATCGACAGTTTATTGAAAATTTTACAAAGATTGTTGCACCTATGTTTGGATTGTTAATAAAAGATGTTGATTTTGTTTGGACTGAGAAGTGTCAAAATACCTTTGAAACCCTGAAAGCTAAGTCGTTTGTGGCACCAGTTCTTAGAGGGCCCAATTGGACTCTCCCATTCCATGTATACACTGATGCCTCTAACACTGCATTAGGAGGATTATTAGGAAAAAATAGGAACAACAGTCCTATGCCATTTATTTTGTGAGCAAGAACTTGTCCCCTGCCAAGTTAAACTACACAGTTACCAAGAAGGAATTATTGGCAGTTGTTCATGCTATTAAAAAGTTCCTCCACTACATTACAGGTTATGAAGTATTTCTACATACAGATCATTCTGCCATTAGATTCCTGATGAATAAACCCATAACTAATGGTCGAGTGACTAGTTGGCTCTTGTTATTGCAAGAGTTTAATATCACTGTTCTTGACCGACCTGGAAAGGAGAATTTGGTAGCTGATTTTCTTTCATGAATAAAAAATGAGGATGATGATATTATTGTAGATTATATTTTCCCAAATGAGCACCTTTTTTCCCTCTCTATGAATACCCCGTGGTTTGCAGACATGGAAAACTATCTAGCTACTAGGAAGTTACCATGTCATTTGTCACCTCATGAAAAGTGTAAAATTATTATGCAAAGTGATAATTACTCTTGGGTTGGCCATGACCTTTTTCGCACAGGACCTGATTTGATTATTTGTAGATGTGTCCGAGAGGATGAGGTACCAGAAATACTACGAAGTCGTTATGATGGACCATGTGGTGGCCATTTTTCTGAAAAACGTACAACATATAAGGTGTTACATTTGGGTTACTATTGGTCTAGCATTTTCAAAGATGTTGCCAAGTATGTGAGGAGTTGTGGTAGCTGCCAAAGGATAGGAAGACCTATGTCAGCTAACAAAATGACCTTGTATGCATGTTATGATAGAACCTTTCAAAAAATGGGCTCTTGACTTTGTAGGACCAATTTTTCCCATGACACGTAAGAAGAACTATATTTTGGTTTGTACAGACTATGTCAGCTAGTGGGTAGAGGCAAAAGCCCTATTTAGGGATACAGAAAAATCTGTTGTCGAATTCATGTATGAAGACATCTTTACCCACTTCGGTGTCCCTCATGAAATTGTTACGGACCAAGGCACTGGATTCACTTCCAAGATGATGAGAGAGCTAACAAAGAAATATGGGATTAGACATTGTAAATATTCTCCAGACCACTCGCAAGCTAATGGTCAAGTAAACTCTACAAAAAAAAATGTGGAAGCTATCTTATTCAAGATTGTTCAATTATATCACCAGGATTGGGCTGATAGGCTTCCAAAGGCTTTATGGGCATATTGGACCACTTGGAGAAACACCACTAGACATAACCCTTATGAGCTAGTGTATGGGAAACACGTACTTATACCAATAGAATTCCAAGTAAGGACCTTCTATATTTCCACAGAATTGGGATTAAACTTAGATGAGGCTCAGAAACAATGAGCCCTACAATTGAATGAGTTGAATGAGATCAGGCAAGATGTCATCCAACGAACAATGTTAGTCCAAAACCAAAGGATCAAGTGGCATGACAAGTTTATTAAGAAGAAACACTTCCAACCTCGTGATTGGGATTTGTTGTTTGACTCCCGATTTAAAACCTTCAAAGGAAAACTCACCACCTGGTGGTTAGGTCCTTACGAGGTAGTCACTGTATATGACAATCGAGCTATGAAAATCAAAACAATTGACGATGGACAAGACTCCTTTGTATTAAATGGACATTGAATCAAATTTTATCATAAGCCTATTTCCAAAGAAGACTTTCTACATGTCATGCCCACTAACAAGGCATTGGCCTTATTAGATGGGGAAGTCCCCCCTTGTTCTTGAATTTTTTTTGAATTTTCTACTGTACATATGTAAATAATTTTGAATTTTGTTGATAAGCAATTCTAGAGATCTTTGTAGGTATTTATCTCACCAGGAGTAGGCAGTTTCAAGAAAATAAAAAAGAAGGATTCTTCTTAGAAACATTGCTATACTTGAACCTTATTGTTTGCTAAGAATCAAATGAATAATGACTTTCTCTAATTATCCATATTTTTGTAAACATTTTCATCTTCTTTTTTTCTTAAGGCATTAAAAAAAAAAAAAAGCAGTTGCCATTGAAAATATTCACCACTATATAAGGAAGTGATATCGTAACCATCAAACTTAGAGGTCTTTCATACAATTTTCCCAAGAAACCTGAGTAAGTGAGTAAAATATCTTTATTAAATAGTAACAAGGAGGTCTGATTAGTGGTTAGTCATGGAAACATCACAATAACTTACAAAAGAAGAAAGTGAGTTGAGACTAGAGATACGTTTCTGTTCTTTCTCAATGGTACCATCCACTACACACTAAATAGATTGATTATATCATATATTTAGATAGGCCACGTCCTCTTAAGTACCCCTTACATTAGGACAATCACTAAGGAATATAATAGAAAGTCACCCTCTAACATAAATACCATCCCAATTGAAAAAAAAAAAATTGTTTTCAGAGTTGTCCCCCCATCTTCTTGCATAAGGCAATATTATACTAAAATGTTAAAAGATGGAGGCCCAATCTCTGAGGGTGTAAGAGGATAACCCACCAGGATATTGAACAAGTCTATTGGTAGTGGGTACTGGCCTGTGGTATGACTAGGTAAACCTGTTGGAGTACTGAACAGGATTCCTGGCAGTGGGGCATTCTACCTAGCGAGGATGGTAATCTGACAAAAAATAAATAATAAATTTAAACTTGTCATGATGTACAAAGTTACTTGTAGACAAATATGACATGAAGTATGTATAGTTAAGCTAAGGTTAATGAACTCCATAAACTTGTCATTGGGAACTAACTCTGATACTATATTGAAAATATCTTCCCTATATATATATATATATATATATATATATATATATATATATATTTGGGGCCATCTTTTAGTTGTCTCATCAGACCAATCTGTGAAATTTATCTCTACACTTAACAATCTGTAAATATTCGGCTATTGGGAGAACTGACTAGTTTCCTATATTTTTTATTGAGTGGTGTCACAATACTTAGGTGTGGGGGAGGGGTTCATGAGTTGATAAATGATAACATTCCCTAGAATAAGTAAATCTTTGTAAAAATTTATGTGTATTTTTTTCATGATACAGGTTATTACATCAAGAGTCATTCTATTTCTTCGAAATGCTAATTCCCTTTGTGTTATAAATTACTATACATATCCTTGACAAACCACTTTATTGGTTTATATTCGTTACAGGTTGTTCATTGAAGAATTGAAATTACATACCTTATGCGAGTGGATTGAGTAAGCATGGTGGAAAAATCAATCATAATAGTGTTGAAATAACTAAGACAACTAAGAGGCGGGGTGAATCAGTTGTTACTGTGCTTAAACAATAATAAATCTATTAAACCATTCTTAAATTTTCTTCAAGTGACCATCAATATTATACAACATATAGACGATATAAACAATGAGCATCAATCACACATGAGATATACACAGAGACTTATTTTCACGAGGAAACTCTTAAAGGGAGAAAACCTCTTCTTCTTCGAAATGATAGGCAGTCTTTTAAGCTCTGTACATCATCTATAATTGAGCACCAACTCAATGTGAGGCTACTACCTCTATTTTACAAGCTCCAACTTGTTTGAGAGCACCAACTCTCTGGTTTCTCTAGCACCCACTAGAAGGAAGCACCAACTCCCTTAATGTTCTAGCACCAACTGGATGGAAGCACCAACTTCCAATTACATAGGCTCCAACCTATCTAACAGAGAACACTTGTTCTCCCTTGCACCACCCTACCACCCTGATTTCTCTGGATGCAACCAGAAGGAATCTACAACTCCCTGTGTTCAAGCACCCACTTGAACCTTTGAGGACAACAGTCCTCCCTTGCACCTCCCAACCATCCTGTTACAAATAAATGATTGAATAATCAACAACACAGATAAATCATTTCTTACCACTTCTTCATTGTTCTACAATTCTTCTCTGCTACACTATTCTTTTTCTTTGTTCATACTTGGCTTGACTTGCTGTCTCTTTCTATCTATTCTTTCTCTGTTCTTCTCATGCTCTTTGATATGTGTACCTTCTGCTCTCTTCTCCCTTTCTCTTTTGTTCAGGTTCTGGACCTTTTATCAGTTCTTTCTTCCCTCTGCGCATACTGTCATTTTACCTTTCTACTATTCAAATTATTTTTCAATCAGAACAGCTAACCACACATTGTCTCTAAATTTCTCTTTTATGCTCACATTCCTCAGCAGTTACACTTCGAATCTTTTGAGGCAAAAAAAAAATGTCTCAGCAACTAAAACGCCAACCGATCAAGAAGCACGAATCAATTTTACTAACTGATTGGTAACCGATCAATAAACTATGAGATGGAATAGTAGCTCTCCGATCATATTCAAGTTTATCTGCACCGTTGGATGAACTTTATTAATCTTGCCTTTAAATTGGGTTTCGGCACTTCGACATTCCTGTGGCCAAGTGTCTCGATACCTCATGTCACAATCTCCAAAACTTTGATACAAATCTTTTCTGCGCTAGCTCCTTCCTCTATATGACCATGGTCATGACCAAGCGCTTATGCATAAAGTGCTTTCTGTAGATTCACTTTTCGCTTTTCGACATTTTAGGATCCTTGTGGTGAAGCTCAGCACCTTTAGCTTCTACTTCCATCTTCCATCAATGTGACCAATGGCTATGACCACGTGCTTCTGCATAAAGCGCTTTAGCGGTTTCCCATTTCGTGAATTTCCACACTATGCTCCATTGAATCCAAGTTAGTAAAAATCTGATCGCTTGCCACATGTCCTATGATTCGACAGTCCAGATTTGATCTTGATTCAACGGCTGTGATTGAATCATGATTTCGGCATTCTTGTTGCATTGTTTCTTGCCTCTCCAAGTCACGATTCGTGAAACTATGAAATGGAGTCGAGATCAATGGTCCAGATCTTTTGGTGTATTGATGGTTAGGATCTTTTCGTGATTTTGCAAGTCTTCATTGTGTCTACATCGGGATTTCAGGATTTCGTGAACTCGCTTCACCTTGCACCTTTTAAATATCGTGTATATTATCTTGGATCCGATGATGGTCGGTCCTCACGCTCGGATCTAACACCCGAGATCTATCCTCCATATATGCGCACTCTTCTTGTCTACATTGAGATCTGACAGTCATGGGGAGTTCTGAATTGCTGATCCAACGATAATTGTTGCTACTCCTCCCCCATTATCACTGCATTGTTGATCATGTTGATCTTTGCCATCACTATTCTTGCCAACAATCCTTTGCACTATCTCTTCTGATCTTATTCAAATCTTCTCTGCAGCATCTTCTCATAATGCCCATCTATTACATACTTTCTGTACTCATGCCATCTTCATTGTTGTACTTGCCATCAATGACAAGCATGCACTGTCTGTTAAATATTTGCCAACATTCTCCCCCTTTGGCATTGATGGAAACCACTATATCTTTCCTGTAGCATCCTTGAAATCACATCCTGACTGAAATTACCACACTTTCTCCCCCTTTGACATCAATGTCAAAGAAGAAACACGCTCCCCCTGAGTTGTTGTAGTACATACTCCCCCTGTCAACTATGAGCATCTTGGAAATACACCAGATATTCAATAAGTGATCCCCTTGACTAGTTGAACAGATTAGACACAATAAATTATAACCCCCAACTTGTGACGAAGATATCCAAAAGGGGTTGCTGCTAATGGTTTAGTAAAGATATCAACAATCTGTTTTGTAGAAGGAATATAATTCAGCTGAATAATTCTGTTTGTAACTTGTTCTCTGAGAAAATGGTACTTTATTGGAATGTTCTTAGTCTTGGAATGAAGAACATAATTCTTGGAGACACTAATGGCACTTGTGTTATCACAGTGAATTGGAATGAGATCATTGTAGTTTACCTTCAAATCTGCAAGAGTTTGTATCATCCATAAAACTTGTGTGCAACAAGTAGTAGCAGTAATGTAGTTTGCCTCTGTAGTTGATAATGAAATGGATCCTTGCTTTTTACTAATCCATGCTACTAATGAATCACCCAGAAAGAATGCTTATCCATTGGTGTTTTTCTCTCATCAACACAGTTTGCCCAATATGCATTTGAATAAGTAGTTAACTGAAAATTCTGATTTCTAGGATACCACAGACCATAAGTCATTGTTCCCTTCAAGTATTTGAATATCCTTGTGACATCTACCAAATGACTTTGTTTATGTGCTGACTGATAACGACCTACCATTCCAATAGATTTCGTTATATCAGGTTGTGACGCTGTGATGTACATAAGACTTCCTATCATTGAGTGATATGACCTTTGATCAACATCAGGTGAGATATCATCTTTACTCAGATTGCAACCAACCACCATAGGTGTACTAACAGGAGAGGAATCCTCCATTTGAAATTTCTTTAACATCTCTTTCAATTTTTTTTCTTGAGAGATAAATATTCCTGCAGAACTTTGTTTTACTTGTAAACCAAGAAAATATGATAGTTCTCCTATCATGGACATCTCAAATTTTGTTTGCATAGAGTTAGAAAACAATTGGATAGATGATTCATTAGTACAATGAAAAATAATATCATCTACATAAACCAAAACAACTAGTAAATTATCACCTTCAGACTTAATGTAGAGATTGTTGTCAACAGTACCTATCTTGAACCCTTTGTCTTGTAAAAATTTGTCCAGTCTATAATACCAAGCTCGTGGTTCTTGTTTCAGTCCATATAAGGCCTTCTTCAGCTTACAAACATGATTAGGATTATCTATCAATGAGAATCCTTTAGGTTGCTCCATATAAACTTCTTCTTCTAGATTTCCATTTAGAAATGTTGAGTCAACATCCATCTAATAAACTTTAAAGTTTTTATGACATGAATAAGCAAGAAACATTCTGATGGCTTCCAATCTTGCCACTGGTTCAAAAGTTTCATCAAAGTCCTGACCTTCAACTTGTGCATATCCTTTACAGACCAATCTGGCTTTATTTCTAACAACTTGTCCTTTTTCATTCATTTTATTCTTGAACACCCATTTGGAACCTATTACATTTGTATCTTCAGGTCTAGGGACAAGCTCCCAAGTATTGTTCTTCTCAATATGATCTAGTTCTTCATTCATAGCTCTAATACAATCATCATGCTTGCTGGCTTCATCAAGAATTTTAGGTTCAGTCATAGATAAAAAGGCAACATGAGATTGTTCTGAGTCTTTAATCAATTTCCTTCTTGTCTGAACTCCTTTATTTATATCTCTAATTATCTGATTTTCAGGATGATTCTTTTTAACAATTCTGAGAGGTGATTTTGCTTCTTTCTGTTGATTTGTGTCAGTTGGAGTATTCGTATCTTCATCTGATTCAGATTCTTCCTTTTTTGATCTTTGGACCTGTTCATATTCATCTTCAACTATATCTTTTGTTCTCGGTTCAACACTGTTTACATTTATGACTGGGATTTCTTCATCAACTTTTATGTCTATACAATCAATTAGTTTATGCAGTCTCTTATTGTAGCATATGTACCCTTTACTATTTGTAGCATAACCCCAAAAGATACCTTCATCATCCTGGTCATCATATTTGCCAATATTTTCATTATTGTTCTTGATATAACATTTACTCCCAAAAACTTTAAAATGCTTGATTGAAGCAGGTCTTCCAAACTAAAGTTCATAAGGGGTCTTGTCACTATGTGGTCTGAGATGAGATTTGTCAAGAATATGAACAATTGTATGAATTGCTTCCACCCAATATGTCTGAGGTATGTTCCTTTCATTCATCATTGATCTTGCCATTTGCTGTACTGACCTATTCTGCCTCTCAACAACTCCATTTTGCTATGGAGTCCTTGGAATTGTGTACTCTCTTTTGATCCCATGTTTATCACAGAACTCTTTGAAGTTCCCTGAACTAAACTCTCCTCCTCTATCAGACTTTACCACCTTTAATCTTTTTCTTGTTTGATTCTCAGTCAGAGCCTTAAACACTGAATTTTTCAAATGCTTCAGATTTTCCTTTCAAAAAGGCAACCCAATTTAGTCTAGAGTAGTCATCAATAATCAACATAAAGTAATTTTCTTTTTCTGTACCTTCTTTCCTTGATGGTCCACATAGATCCATATGTACTAAATGGAGAGGTTTTTCTGTTGAAGGAAAGTTTTTAGATTTGAACGGAGTGCGAGTAAGTTTTCCTATCTGACAGGGTTTACAAACAGAGTCATATGGATTTGATATCTTCGAAAGATCTTTTACCGCCCCATTGTTTCTAAGTTTGATTATGTGATCAAAATTTAGGTGACCAAGTCTCCTATGCCACAACCAACTTTCATCATATTTGCTTAAGTGGCATTCTTCTTCTTCTTCTTTTAATACATAGACATTGTTTTATGTTCTTATACCTTTTGCAACTAGTTGTCCTGAATCCACAAATTTTATTCTACAGTCTTTAGAGGTAAAAACAACTTCACACCGTTGGTCACAAACTTGACTGACACTAAGCAGATTATGTTTCAAATCTTCTACAAAAAGTACATCTTGAGCTTTCCTTTTTCCATTACTCAAACTTACAATCCCTTTACCTTTTATCTTTCCTGGTGCATCATTTCCAAAAGTTACATTCCCTGATTTGCTATCACTTAGAGCTAGAAACTTACTTTTGTCTCCAGTCATGTGTTTGGAGCATCCACTATCAATATGCCAGGGATTCTTTTTTCTTTGGGCTGATAGCAGTAGTCCACACTTGTCATCTACTTTCTTCTTCCAAACTTTGACATTTTCAGTAGTGGGGATCAAATCTGACTTGTAATTCTTTAAGTGACAGTCTGCAGCTTTATGTCCATAATTATGGAAGTTGTAACATTCTGGTTCACTAAATAATAGATCATAATGATTGTTATGCTCATAATTGTTGTTCCTTTTCACCTGTTTCCTTCTCCCAATCATCACATGATTTATAGTCTGTGATTGTTTGATGCTTGGCTGTCTGAATCTTTGTTTTGGAAGATAGTTATTCATTGAATATCTTGATTGTTCATATCTAAATCTTAAAGAACAGTTTATAGCTTTGTGACCAAAATTAGAGCAGAAAGAACAATAACCATAGAAAAACTCTTTGTACCTTGAAAAAATCTTTCTTCTTTGAGGAGGTCGATTTCTTTCATGATGATAATCTTTCTGATCTACAAATTTGGTTCTGGTGCTTTTTCTTTCATTCCTTCTTGGTGGCTAATTTTCCTTCTTTATTTCTGCAGAGTGACTGTTGTCATTGTTTGAGGATTTGACAAACTTGATAAGTTCTGTATTACTTGGATGATTACTACTTGATCCTTCATCATATCCCAATCCATCTTTCAATTTTGAATTTCTTTGCTGATTTAGAATGGAGGTTAATCCTTCTAAGACTTTAATACTTGGCAAATTTTGGTGATACAATCCTTTAAACTTCTCCATTTCTTTTCTGGTTTTTACTATCTCTTCTTCTAAGGCTTCACACCTGATTTTGTTCTTTGACAATTGTTGTTTTAGTATGTCTTCTATTTTCTTTTCCTCTTCTAATTCCACTTTCAGCAGAGCAAAGTCTTCATCAGGTTTTTTACTGTCTTTCTCGAACTATGTCAACAATTGTTTTTTCTTTCTGTTCTTAATTCTGAGTCTATCAATTTCTTCCAGAGCACTGATCAGTTCTCCTTTCATATCAACCACAACTTCTTCATCATTATCATCATTGCCTATTCTTTTATTTTCATAATCCTCTTTGGCCATAAGCATGAAGTCATTTTCCTTATCTTCACAGGAAGAGTCACTATCAGTGTCTTCTGAGGAATTGTCATTATTTGCAACCAAACTTTTCTTCTTATTATATTTCTTGTATTTGTACTTCTTTTCATCATTAGAGTTCTGGTCCTTTTTCTGATGGGGACACTTAGATGGAAAATGACCTATCTTACCACAGTTAAAGCATTTGAAGGGAAACTTGCCTTGATATTTTCTTGATCCTTTCTTTAGCCTTCTCACAAATTTTGCCTCAATATCATCTAATTCTAAATCAATATTCTTGTTTGCTTTAAACGATGTTTCTCTAGTAATGGATTTATCTTTGCTAATTCTCATTTCATATGCAGTTAAAGTTCCTAGAAGTTGATCAATGGACAAAGTTTTAAGATCATTTAATTTTTCTATTGCAGAGACTTTTGGATTAAATTTATCGGGCAAAGATCTTAAAATCTTCTGAACTAAGACTGGTTCATCAAACTTTTCACCAAGACACTTCATGGCATTCACAAGTTCTTCAACTCTTAAAAAATACTTGCTAACTGTTTCATCTTCATTCATCTTTAGTTGTTCAAATTTCAACCTAAATGTTTGAAGTTTAGCATCTTTTACTTTCTCATTTCCTTCATAGTTGTTGATAAGTTTATACCACATTTCTTTGGCAGTTTGAAGATGCATCACCTTTACAAATTCAGCTTCTGCAAGTCCATTCAAGATAGCATTCATTCCTTTAGCATTAAAGCTAAATTCTAACATATCATCCTTGGAATCTAGTACAACAAGCTTTATGTATCCAGTCTCTACTACATCCCAAACATTAGCACCTAAGGCCATTAGATATGTTCTCATTCTAACCTTCCAAAAAGAAATTTATTTTCCATCAAACAGAGGAGGCTTACTAGATGAAGTCCCTTCATGACTTGTCATGTTTAAGCTTACAGATCTACCTTTGAATAAAAGGAACCTTCTCTGATACCAATTGTTGAAATAACTAAGACAACTGAGAGGGGGGGTGAATCAATTGTTACTGTGCTTAAACAATAACAAATCTATTAAACAATTCTTAATAAATTTTTCTTTTATGCACACATTCCTCAGAAGAACGAATCAGTTTTACTAACTGATTGGTAATCGATCAATAAACTATGAGATGGAACAGTAGCCCTCCAATCATATTCAAGTTTATCTGCACTGTTGGATGAACTTTATTAATCTTGCCTTTAAATCAGGTTTCGACACTTCAACATTCCTGTGGTCAAGTGTCTCGATACTTCATGTCGTGATCTCTGAAACTCCGATACAGAGATTTTCATTGCTAACTCCTTCCTCTATATGACCATGGTCATGACCAAGCGCTTATGCATAAAGTGCTTTCCGTGGATTCACTTTTCACTTTTCAGCATTTTGGGATCCCTATGGTGAATCTTAGCACCTCTAGCTTCTACTTCCATCTTCCATCGATGTGACCAATGGCTATGACCACGTGCTTATGCATAAAGCACTTTCGCGGTTTCCCATTTCATGAATTTCCACACTATGCTCCATTGACTCCAAGTCAGCGAAATTCCAATCGCTTGCCACATGTCCTATGATTCGACAGTCCAGATCTGATCTTGATTCAACGGCTATGATTGAGTCACGGTTTCGACATTCTTGTTGCATTGTTTCTTGCCTCTCCAAGTCGCGATTCATGAAACTCCAAAATGGAGTCGAGATCAATGGTCTAGATCTTTTGGTGTATTAGCGGTCAAGATCTTTTTGTGATTTCACAAGTCTTCATTGTGTCTGCATCGGGATTTCGAGATTTCATGAACTCGCTTCACCTTGCACCTTTTAAAGATCGTGCAGATTCTCCTAGATCCGACAATGGTCGGTCCTTGCGCTTGGATCTATCCTCCATATCTGCATGCTCTTCTTGTCTACATTGAGATCTGACAATCATCAGGAGTTCTGAATTGTTGATCCAACGATCATTGTTGCTGCTCCTCCCCCATTATCACTGCGTTGCTGATCATGCTGATCTTTTCCATCGCTATTCTTTCCAACAATACTCTGCACTATCTCTTCTGATCTTATTCGAATCTTCTCTGCAGCATCTTCTCATAATGCCCATCTATTACATACTTTTTGTACTCATGCCATCTTCATTGTTGTACTTGCCATCAATGACAAGCATGCGCTATCTGTTAAATATTTGCCAACAAATAGAACACTTTGCCTCTTCTCTTAATCACTATGACTGTCAAAACCATTCCAAGATTGCAGGCTATCCATTACAGGAGGTAAAAATGCATTCTGCATAGAGGTACCATATGGAGTACCATATGAAGTGACGTATGAAGTGTCGTATGAGGTGTTGTATGAAGTGTCATATGAGGTGTTGAACGAAGTGCCATATGCAAATATACACCAGTAACTGTCCACAATTTCAGGTAACCAGGAATCAATGGCATTTAATTGAATTGGTTCATGGCAATCAAGATCAAATGATGCAAATCTTAGACATTTTCATGATAAAATGTCCAAGTCAAAAGACTTGGACATTGATCTAACTTCGTATCATTATGATTTCCCCACAAAAAAACATGCCTTCAAATTCAAATTCACTCATGCATGGCAACTCGTGCGTGCATGTGTGCAACCAATTCCACCCAAGGCGCACTAAAAAATGGAATTTGGTTATCCCATTATTCCTCACACTCACCTCTGCTCATTCCAATTTTCCTCTACTCATCTGCATTCACCCCTATTTTTAAACACTCTCAGTCTCTGTTCATTTCATTCTGTTGTTCAGTTGCACTCAGCCTCTACACAATCGTTCCCTTCCTTGGCCTGATTGCACCCTTTCTCTATGAATTTCACCTTCTGACCATTCCTTCACACCATCATGATGCCCAAAAGGTATGAGCCCTCTTTCTACGAATACCTCTTCGCCATCCCTGAGTTTTCACAATGTAGGAAAGTATTTTTGCATGCATGCTGGGGGCCATTTTTGTCTCACTTGAAAGGCCATGACGATGGCATCTCAATGCAATTTTCCATCGGTTCTGATGGGAAGACAACATGAATGGGTTCCCTCACCTTGGAAGTCTCAGAGAAATCCATAGCCATATCCATGAAGCTTCCAAGAGTGGGAGATAGATGGTTTAAAAACCACCAGCTACTGCGATCAAGCTATAACAAGGTTTTAAACCAAAATTTCAGAACATATCTGAAGCTAAAGGATACTCCAAGGAGTGGATAAATGAGGATCTAATCAAACCTCTCATAGTCATCACCAGGTTGATCACATGTGAAGGTAGATATTCCACCTTTAAAGCTTGTCACTTTTGATTGTTCGCCCACTTTCAATTCAATAGACCATTGAATTTTCCCTTCTTCTTTTTAAAGATCTTGGAGAAGATGTCCTCTCAAGTGAGGAAGAATGTAACCAATCCCCACAACATCCTCTTTCACCATGGCCTTATCAAACTCCTTGTTTTAATCGAATTGGAAAAACAGGGGCAAGCTTGGGATGAGTTCATTTACCAATTTGCAAACCCTCACTTGACAATCAAGAATAGCAAAAATACACTTGGTTTAAGGACTATTTCCCCATCCAAACCTCATTATCCGAGGACTCCAAACCCTCTTGCACAAACCATTTCTTTACTAGAACAAAAATACAAGAAGCTTGTTGAAACCCCTACATCCTCAGCGGGTAAAAAGACCAAGAGTAAAGATAAGAGAAAGACTATTGCTAATCTTTAGATGCCTTCAATATCTCTTGATCTTACACCCAAAAAGATACAAGAATTGATTCAACAAGACTTTCCCACAGTTCCTACAAATAGGAAAGGAGCTAATTGGTTTGATAGAGGAACCTTTCGAAAGAGTACCCAGAGCACAAGAGGAAAACCTTATGCAAAATCCCTGACCACTCTGGACCCTATCCAAGTGTCCTCCAATCTCGAGAGTCCTCACAAAATACTTAGGGAAGTATCTGCAGATGAATTGAAGACTCAAAGGAAGACAAAATATGAACCTACTTCTCCTCATCAACCCCCTATTACTCCTACCTCACTGATGCCTACCCCAGATCCTAAGAATGATAGGATTTCTACATATTTCAAGGGATCTAAGCCTTCCTCAAAGATATTTGATCTTGCTCCGTCCATGGAGAAATTACAACAAGAGAATTTTCAGCTGTTGCAACAATTGTAAGATAGGAATACTATGGACACACATCTTCACCATGATAATGATGTCCTCCAACAAAATGTGAATTCCCTTCAAAGGTCGGTTGACAAGATGACAAAATCCAACCGCAACCTCAGGGCACAATTGAAGCAACACAAGAGGCATAAGACAAAATCTTCACGGCAAGAAGGAGAAGCTTTTAAAGTTGATCCTCCTCAGCAAGCTTAGTCATGAGGGGCAATTTATTTTTTTTTGTAGTGGGACCTGCAAAATATTAGGTGTGGGGGTAATGTTGGGCACGTGATATGGTTAATTTAATTATGATAATTAGATCCTTTTTGGTTGAATATGTATATGCATTTTCCTATTTTGAATATTTTTGAAGAGATTTTGTGTTAAATCATCATGATTCATACCAGGTATGCATGATTCATGTTTTATGATGATTTTGAGTGTAATTCAACATGTTTTAATGATTTTAGGAAATTAATTCATGTTATGTGTGTCATAGGGAAAAATCATAGCTCGTTTTTGTATCCAACACTCCGTCCGGTACTCCATCCGACACTTAGTCCGGTACTCCATCTGACACTCAGTCTGGTACTCCATCTGGCACTCCATCCTACACTAAAACCATGGGCTATTTGGCGGTTATCATATCGGCGACTAACTATGGGAGAATCAGAGACATGGGTTTTGCTTGTGCTCGTGGACTCTAGCTATTGAGCTTCTGACAACTCAATTTGGGTTGTTATGCTGGGAGATTATTGGCTCACCTTGTTTCTAGAAGCCACCGGTAGTTAGGACACATTGAATGTGATTTTTTGTTTTTAGAGGAGGTCGACCCTTCCAGTGGTTGACCTCTCAGCTTGTAAATCTATAAATACCACCTCAGTGGTCAAAAAAATAGCTAGAGAGGAGAAAAAGATAGTTCATCTCTATTTTTCCATTTTCAGACATATTTTACTAAAATTGTGTAAAACTGTGTTTTTATTTTAAATGTTGACATTTTGTTGATTGAGCTCGTGAATCATCCTTGAGGAGTAGCCACGACCTGCTGGGGGGGCCACTAGCAGTCTGGGTGAATATTTAGTTAGTTTACTTGTGAATTTGAGTAGTGTAACTGTCATTTTGTTTATTTCCCATGTTAGGATATTTAGACACTTAGGAGTTAGTTAAGAACTACTTGGTCTAATATGTCGTTAGGTAAAAGTGTGTTTCTTAGTGTGTTTCTTTAGTATGCATTAGTATGCATTTGTAGTTAAGAAATCCAACAGTCACGATATGTTCCCAACATAGAGTGATCCAATGGTTCATACTCTCCTTGATCTTAATGGCCATTGATTTGTGGGTTAACACCCGATTGGTCCATGTTCTCTATTTAAAGAGCATGGAGGGTCATTTGCCGAGGATTGATAGTGAGAACCTCTATTGTAAAATCTCTATTTAATCTTTTTCTTTTGCATTAATAAACTGCTCCAAGTGGTCCCGTTGGCTGGGGCTATGGATGTTTCCCCATAGGGGTTTTACCATGTGAAAAAATTGGTGAGTTGATCTTTGATCTGGTTATGTGAGTGGTTACTGAAGTTTTTCTTCCTCTATTGGAATATTTGTGTTGTTGAACATCATATCAGAGCTTTTTTTAATATCTTCTCCTGTTGTAGATCAAGATCGTGAAGCCGAGTTTCCTCATATCCATTTTCTATCATTTTTTTACATTTTTGGGCTAAGAGGACTATTCCATTTCATCCGGATCACTCATTTCATTCAGAAACACTTTTCGTTTCACTCGAAAAGGTTTTTGTTTTCCCAATATACGACCATTACAGTCAGATCCAAAGATTTGTGTATGCTCTTTGCCCCGTACCCTGTGCGATCTCGGAAAATCAGAAAGAGATAGGAAAAGGTGCATCTTTTGAGTAAGCTAACCAATATCTAACCCTTGTTTTCATTGAGAAGTGAATTTTTTTTCTTGTGTGAAAAGATTTTTTTTTTAGCATGCTCTCCAAGGCCGTCTTCCACCACCACCACCACCACAACAACAACAACAACCCCAATCCTCCTTCTGAACATTACAATATGTTTTTCTAGACCATTTGGTTAAAATTTTCCTTATTAAGTAAGAGGTCTTGAGTTCAAGTCTCTATTTTGTTACTTTTGTTTGAAAAAGTTCATGCTAAAATTGTAAAGTGTATTTCACTTCAAGTATAAAAGTGAATCACTATAAGTAGATTTAATATTTTATGTTATAAAGTAACTTCATTGTAAAAGTGATCCCCACTTCTCTTTATAAAAGTGGGTCACTTCATAAAACAACTTACACTATCACGTGGTCATTTGGTTATCATTTATGTTTTTTTTTTAAATGGCATAACTCTCACATCGGAAGTCCGTTTTTAGTGGCGTTTTTTTTAAAACTGCATAAATTTTAGAGATCTTTCCATCCATATCATCAGTTTCAATTTTTAAATCCAAATTATCTACATATTTAATATGGATTCTACAAGTAATGTCTTTCTTACTAGCAACAACTACTTCCAATGGAAATCTCATATGGAATATTTATTAAGAAGTAAAGGCCTGTACCAGATTACCTTGGGAAAGGAAAAATCACCCACTGATGACGACAAGAAATCCAAATGGGCTAATAGGAGTGACGAAGCATGTGGACTAATCAGAATGTCCATCTCTCTTGATTTAAGGTACCACCTTCAAGAAATTGAAGACCTCAAAGAAGCTTGGGACAAGATTGAATCTGTGTTTCATAAACTCAATATTATTCGATCACAACAGTTAGAAAATAAAATAATGACCTTGAGTCCAAGTTATTTTTCTTGCCTTGGAGACTATCTATCTAAGCTTAAAACACTCATAATTTTATGTGAAGAATGTAAGATAAAAATGGAGGAAGAGCGTTGCATCTATATTATTCTTTCTAAGATAGGTAGTGCATATTCTATGTTTGTATCTACCTTTTATGCCATGAGAGAGGCTCTAGGGAAAGCTTATGAAAAACCCACTCTTGAGTCCTTTTGTGCTTCTTTGATTAGAGAAGAAGATAAGATTATACAACTTGGAGTGATCAACACTGCAGGTACCTCTAACAAAGCCTTAGTTTCCCAGTAGAAAGATAAACCCAAGTATCCCAAGAAGAAACATGCTCGCTACAACAACAAGCAATATAAGGGTCCGAAACCCACTCATACAACTTCAGCTCCTAATGGTGACAAAGGAGCAAAATATAAAAATAAGAAGACTAACAAACATTGCAACTTTTGTGATAAATATGGTCATGATGAGTCCAAATGTTTCAAGAAGATGGAAGCTTTAGAAGCAGTGATGAAGAAGCACAACATCAGTATTGATTCTACTTCTTCTTCTTCTTCTCATGGACATGCACTTTCCACTTCTGGTTTCACCTTCAATACAACTTCTAATTCTTCTTCTAATGAGTGGCTTATAGATTCTGGAGCATCTTATCATATTTCTAAGGATAAAGCCATATTTTTTGGTCTAAATGAATGTAACACCAAGAAAATATCTGTTGGTGATGATATATCTCTTAGTGTTGTAGGATCTGGAACAATTCAAATAGATAATAGTCATTTCAATGATGTATTATGTGTTCCAAGTCTTTCTTGTAACCTTCTATCAGTCTATCAAATCATTCATTCAAGTGAAGGTAAAACCATAGAGTTTTCACCTCACCAAGTTGTAATCAAGGATCTAAAAGATCCTAAGCATGTTCTTGCAACTGGAATTGTTGATGATATTACCAGGTTGTACAAGTTTGACAACTTTAGGTCATCAACCTATTCATCAGTTTTTGTTGCTCATAGCGATGACTTGAGAAAACTTTGGCATGAGCGGTTTGGTCATATAAACTATTGCTCATTGCAACAACTTTGTAATCAATAGATGGTGACTCTTCTTCCTCTCATTTCATGTAGAGATGGTGTTTGTGCCGGTTGTGTTCTTGGCAAACATCATCAGGACAATCTTGACAAACGTGCCTCTCGGCATGCCTCGGGCACTTTACATATTGTTCACAGTGATTTGTGTGGTCCACTTTCTTCTCCTTCCTTTTTTGGGTGCAAGTATTTCTTAACTTTCATTGATGATTTTTCCAGACATACTTGGGTTTACTTTTTAAAAGTTAAGAGAAAAGTTTTTGACAAGTTTTTGGCCTACAAGGCCATTGTAGAAAAACAATCTGGACATCAAATTCAAAAGTTAAGAATAGATAATGGAGGAAAATATGTGAACAATAATTTTACAAGTTACTGCACTACACAGGGCATCCAAATTCAACACACTGTTCCATATACACCACAACAAAATGGTGTTGCTGAGAGAAAGAACTGCACATTAAGAGATATGGATAATTGTATGATCCAATCTAAGGAATTAAGTCTAAAGTATTGGACAAAAGCAATCAACTGTGCTAATTACATATTCAATCGCACTCCCACAAAGGCTCTTAAAAATATATCATTGGAAGAATCTTGGACTAAAATTAAACCAGATGTAAGTCACTTCTGTGCATTTGGTAATGTAGCATGGGCTCACATTCCTTATGAGAAAAGAAAAGCATTGCAGCCTAAAAGTGAGAAGTGTATATTTTTTGGTTATTCTGAATATGTCAAAGGTTATAGACTTCTTCAACCATATTGCAATAAAATTATTCTTAGAAGAGATGTTAAATTTGATGAAAATCTCTTGGCTTGTAAGCCTAATTTGACGTTTGTGCCTTCTTCGATATTCGAGCCACCTTCGGTGTGTGTGCCTTATTTTGTTCCTATTCTGGTTTCTTCTTCAGATGATGACAGTGAGGATGAAAATCCACCTCCGCCTGCTCACCTTCCACCAGACTATTCCTTTGAACCTAAACTCGCACCAGTTCCACTGCTTCCTAGATGGGTTCATTCAACACGAGAAGTAGTTGGTGGTCTTGTTGGTGATCCTTCATATCAGCGTCAAACATGTTCATAGTTCCAGCGATCCTCTTCTCTTTTGGCTCAAGTTTCAGAGACTCATGATACCGAGACATTTGTAGAAGCTTCAGGTCATCCAGATTGGGATACAACAATGAATGAAGAGTATCGCTCTTTAATGGAAAACGATACTTGGGATCTTGTACCTCTTCCAAAAGGAAGAAACCTTATCAGATGTAAATGGGTCTACAAAACTAAGTATGCATTAGATGGAAGTGTTGAAAGACACAAGGCTCGGTTAGTTGCCAAAGGATTTTCCCAAGTTGAAGGAATTGACTATAATGAAACATTTTCCCCTGTATCCAAAATGAATTCCATCCACCTTGTTCTTGCCCTTTCTACCTCACATAAATGGGAGGTCCATTAGATGGATGTTAAATCCACCTTCTTGCATGGAGATTTGCAAGAAGAAATATACATGGAACAACCTCCTGACTATGTCCAAAATGACTCTAGCCTTGTATGTCGCCTTAAGAAATTTCTTTATGGTCTTAAGCAAGCTCCCCGAGTTTGGTATGCCAAAATGGACAACTTTCTTATTGACACTGGATTCTCTAGATGCCATTGTGATCCTAATGTCTATACCAAGAAAGTAGGAAGCCATCTCATAATCCTTTTCCTTTATGTTGATGACCTTATCCTTACTAGTAGTGACTCAAAACTTTTAAACCATGTGAAAACCAACCTTAAGAAAAAATTTGAAATGACAGACTTAGGCTTTTTGCACTATTTCCTTGGCCTCCAAGTTTTGCAAACCAATGAAGGAATTTTTCTTTCCCAGTCTAAGTATGCTTGTGAACTTCTTCGTCGCTTTCACATGAATGATTGTAAACCAACCCCTTCTCCCTTCCAGTCTAGAGTCAAGATTACTGTCACCTGTACTTCTCATGAAGTTGATGCCACTCTGTACCATCAGTTAGTTAGTAGCCTCTTATACTTGACTCATACCCGTCCTAATCTTTCTTTTGTTGTTGGTATTGTTTCTCGGTATATGAAAACGCCCCATGAAATCCATTAGAAAGCAGCTAAAACGATACTTCACTATGTCCGTGGTACAGTTCAGTTTGGGATACATTACAGTTCAGGGGGGGACTCCTTTATTGGTTGGTTTCACTAATTCAGATTGGGTTGGTGACCCTGATAATCGAAAGTCTACTGTAGGTTATGTTTTCATCCTTGGTTCAGGACCTATCACTTGTTCCTGTAAAAAACAACAGGCTATTGCACTTTCTTCAATAGAAGAAGAGTACTAAGAAATGGTAAATGCAAGTCAGGAAGCCTTGTGGCTTCGACAGCTCCTTTCCGAGTTTGGATTCAAGCAACAACATTCAACCAGCCTTTGGCATGACAATCAGAGTGCCATCAATCTCACCAAAGACCCAGTTCAACATCAATGTAGTAAGAACATCGAGCTACACATGCATTTCATCAGAAAGCTCATTCATAATCAAGTTATTGAAATGCTCTTTTTCCCTACAGAAGATCAAGTTGCAGACATTTTCACAAAGTCTCTTACAAAAGCAAATTTTTCCAAACTTCAATCTATGTTAGGAGTTTAGAAAGTTGTCATTAAGGGAGGATAGGCTCTAATTCCTCCTTCCTTCTCCTATTGTGTCAACATTGTAAATCTTTCAATCCTATCCCAAGTTGTTCTTAAGGGAGGATGTTAGGATATTTAGACACTTAGGAGTTAGTTAAGAACTACTTGGTCTAATATGTCGTTAGGTAAAAGTGTGTTTCTTAGTGTGTTTCTTTAGTATGCATTAGTATGCATTTGTAGTTAGGAAATCCGATGGTCATGATATGTTCCCAACATAGAGTGATCCGACGGTTCATACTCTCCTCGATCTTAATGACCATTGATTTTTGGCTTAACACCTGATTGGTCCATGATCTCTATGATCGATTGTGAGAAAATCTCTTGTAAAATCTCTCTGTAATCTTTTTCTTTTGCATTAATAAACTGCTCCAAGTGGCCACGTTGGTTGGGGCCATGGATGTTTCCCCATAGGGGTTTTACCACATGAAAACATCGGTGTGTTGATATTTGATCTAGTTATGTGAGTGGTTACTGAAGGTTTTCATCCTCTGTTGGAATACCTGTGTTTTCAAACATCCTGTACATGAGTTTTTATTGTGTTTATTTACTGTATAATTTTTTGTTCATAATTTAATTACTTTAGTTTAGTTTTGCAGGTTATTATGGAGGCTAGTGTTAATATGCAATTATCTTTTAGTTAATAGGAAATGAACTTGAAAGTTCTTAGCTACTAACCCTGTGTATAATTAGATGATAGATAGATTTTCTTTATGCTAAAATAAAATTTTAAAACAGAGTTAAAACAAAGTTTCTAATTCATGGTTTATTTGGAAAGATTCGGTGGATGGATAGTTGTTAGTTTGCTTATCTAATTGTTGTTTAGTTTTGATCATTTTTTTTTTTTTTAACAAAATCGGTTATGAGGATTTTATTTATTTAGCGGTAGAGAGGGCTGCCAACCCTTATAGATTCAAAATGTGAGCTGGTGCTCAGCGAACAGGATTCTTAGCGAACCTCTACATACATAACTCATTACATATCGATTAGCCTGCTACAACCGTAGAAAACCTAAACGAAGGGCTTCGGAAGGTCCTCATAACTTCCATTAACTATTTGACTGGAGACACGAACTGGTTCAGTGGCCTTTCTTTGAAGAAGCTTCAGCCGTGGCCTCTGAGATCTTCCCAAGAGCTGTGGTTAGCTCTTCTACCTGGAGTTCCAATTTACAGAGCCGTTTTCCAAGGTCTCCCATGAAATTCGCAGCATCTTTTAATCCAGCTTGGATCTCGTCCGACAGGTCGTCTTTGATATCCTGCATCTCTATTGCTAGCAGCTCCCACTTGTTTTTAGCTGTGGTAGCCTTAATACTGTCCAGTTCAGCCCGGAGAAGTTCAATACGCTCCTGAGGAGTAAGGCTCGGTTTGGAGGCAGAGTCCTTCTTGTCCATTGCTCTGGAGGGAATCAGCGCAGGAGGAAACCAGAGAGTAGACAGCGAACACTTGTAGATGAGATCAACCAGACCTTTCTTCCCCTTATAAAGAGAAACCGGGACAATCCCCCAAGAATCCACCCAGCCCGAGTAGGATTGCAATCTCTGGATAGGGGATTGCTCATCCAACGTCATGATGGCGGATCTAGCGATCAGCCGGGTCGTCCTGTTGTTCACGTGGAGCTGCATTGCTTGGAATCCGTTCGGGTTAAGGAATGGGCTGATAGGATGTGTCTGCATTCACTTTTATGATTCCTTTTCTCAGAAGGGATCCAATATTTGCTTGTGCATCCGCTTGCCCATTCAGGGCTCTCAGCACGTGATTCATATTTGATTCTTTGAATTGACTGAGGAGGAGGTCGGATCTTCTGTACAGCTGGGCTAATGTGTTGTCCTTAGGCGTTTTTTTGGTTATAAGAGTTTCCAGCACATGCTTGGAGTCACTGAATATTCTGAGTGACTGGATTCCCATTTTTAATGCCTTGTGGAGACCTTGCCATAAGGCGAGGAACTCTGCCTGGTTGTTGGAAGCATGGCCTAAACCCCAGGCGTACACAGTATGGATGGAGCCTGAAGGGTCTATTAGAATTCCCCTACCGCCTGCCTGACCGGGATTTCCTTTCGAGGCCCCATCGAAGAAAAGGCACCATTCGTTGATAGTCGACCTCCATTGGATAAATTCCTGCTCCTCCAATCTTATTTCCCATTTTCTAATTGGCTTCGTAGTAATTTGAGTGATGTTGTTATGGTTTAGGCTGAAATCCTTAAGCCATATGTCTTCCTCTGCCGAGAGTGGGGCAGAATTCATTATGTTGGGATTTCCGTTTATTGCTTCTGCCAATAACGTTCTATCTTTGATTGCCACCTGGGAAGGCAGTCTTCCAACTTCATTGAATATCCTGTTGTTTCTTTCTAACCATAGTTTCCAGCAGATGAATTTAGGAAGACACATCCATACTGTTTTGAGGAGGTGCTTCTTCTGCAGGTCAAAAGGGGATAAATTCTGCCAATTATTTAAGAAATCCATAGTCAAAGCGGGTGGACTAGGAGGTACCCCGCCCAGGAGAAGGCTCCAAACTTATTTTGAGTACCCACACTCGAAAAGGAGGTGTTCAGGGGTTTCTTCATGGTCTCTACACAGAGGACAGTGGGAAGGGCCCTCCCAGCCCCTCTTCTTGAGATTGTTGTAGGTTAGAATACTGTTGTGAGTCAACGCCCAGGCAAAATGATCAACTTTGGGGATAGAAGGGAAGAACCAGAGATCTTTCCAAGGACCTGGGTTTGGGGGAACCTAGGGGATGTTTGAAACAGCCTTATAACCTGCTGAAGCTGCATAGTTCCCTGTGGGGGAACCCCATCCTCTTTTGTCTTTGTAGTTGGCCCCAATCGGAGCTTTCCCATGGAGATACTCTAGAAGGATCAATGCTTCTTCATGTAGCTCCTCCGGATAGCACCCTAAATTCCAGTCTTGCCAGGAGAGATGAAGATCAGTTTTCCAGCGGGAGATGTCCCATAGAGTTTTACGATTATTGGCTGAGAGCCACTTCCCAATATGCAGAATGTCTCGTACTCCTATGAGAGGAGGATCACCAAGAATGGAATCCTCCATGATACGAATTTTTGCTCCGTTCCCGGGGATCCAAGTGAGCTTTGACTGGAAGAAAGGGAGACCTCTTAGATAGAGAAAGAAGATTGGGGACCCTTTCGTTCCTTTGGGAGGCCTTTCTAGACATCAATCTCGGTCACCACAGAAGTTTTTTTCCTGAGGATTTTTTTAGTCCAGGTTCGTTTTCCAGTGATCATTCTCCAGAGTAGCTTGCCACCCATGGCTAGATTATGAGCAGCCACATCTCGAATGTTCAGTCCCCCTTCCATCTTGGGTTGTTTGACCTTGTCCCAGTTAATTAGATGGAGCTTTCTCGCACAATTCTTGCCTCCTTCCCACAGGAATATTCACAGCATTACATCTATTTTGTTTGTGATTGTTTTGGGAGCAAGTAGGACCGAGCACTGGTAGATAGGAAGACTTGAAAGGACTGAATTCATAAGCACAACTTTGCCTGCTCTGGTTAGCCAATTGGCTCCCCAGGCTTGAATTTTGTGTTTGAGCTTTTCCACCAATGGCAGCCAATGTGCCACCATTGCCCGGCCTTTGAAAATCGGAATCCCGAGGTAGATGAAATTATCCCAAGCTGGAAGGCATTCCATGTCGAGGAGGCGTCCTATTTGCTGAAGTTCCTGAGGGGTACAGTTCCAGCCGTAGATCTTGCACTTGTTATTGTTGATTTCGCTGCCAGAGCAACGTTTATAGAGATCTAGTTCAGACTTGAAGCTTTTGGCTGTTTTAATGCTGGCCGCTCCCAGAAGAATGGTATCACCTGCAAACTGGGCGTGACTTACTTCCTGGGTGGAAGGGGTGATTATGATGCCTGGAAGGGATTTATTGATGAGGCAACTCTTTAGCTGAAAACTCAGAACAGTAGCTTGAATAACATAAAGCATAGGGGACAGGGGACAGCCTTGTCTGAGCCCCCTAGAGGCTTGGAAGAACTTGGCCGGGCGGCCATTGATCAATGGAGCAATCCAAGGGGCAGAAATGCAGGCCTTGATCCATCCTATAAACTTTTGAGTGAACCCGAATTTCATCATTACTGTAAACAAGAAATCATGACGTACCCGATCAAAGGCATTGGCAAGATCCAACTTGACTGCCATCCCTTTCTCTTTTTTTTTACAGCTTGTGTGAATGGCTTCCTGAACTAGGATTATGTTGTCAAGGATTTGTCTCCCACGAACAAAACCTCCTTGATTTTCCGGGATCAGCTTGGGAAGAATTTTCTTGATCCTGTTTGCTATTATCTTTGTTATGATTTTATACCCAGTGTTGCACAAAGATATCGGTCTGAACCTGTTAAAGGTCTTTTCCCCTTTCTCTTTTGGGATGAGGGAGAGAAAAGATGAATTTGTGCTTCCTCCCAATTTATTGCAGTCCTGAGATGTTCGGACCATCTTGCATAAATCTTTGTTTATTATATCCCAACACTGAGTGTAAAAACGAACTGTATATCCATCTGGCCCCGGGGCCTTGTCCGGGTGCATACTGAAGACAACCTGTTTGATTTCCTTATCACTGATTGGTCTGTTCAGCACCTTATTCTCATCGCTAGTTATCAGATTTGGCACTTCTGAAATCGGATAAGCGAGCGGGTCCAAGTCCTCCATTTCTGTAGCCGTATAGAGATTTTTGAAGTGCTTGTGGGCAGTTTCTTTTATGTTGTGGGCGTCTTTGTATACCTGCCCCTGCTAATGTATTTCCTCTATGGAGTTGTAATTTATCCTTGATTGAGTGTGCTTGTGAAAGAAGGTTGTATTCTTGTCGCCATCCTGAAGCCAAAGGGCCCTGGACTTCATCCGCCAATAAATCTCTTCTTCTCTGCAACTTTTATATAACTTACTTTGTATATCAGCCTCCTGCTTGAGAAGCGTTTGGGTGACAGTGACCTTTTCCATAACCTGTTGATGGAGTTCCAAATGATCCTGAGCTTGCCTCCTGTCCTCCAGGGGAGAGGCTAGATTTTTGGCCCACAGTTTTAGAGTGACTTTAAGGCATCTGAGTTTTTCCTCCCACACAAAGAAAGGAGACCCAGAGACAGGGTTTTTCCAAGAGAGCTGAACCAGATCAAGGAAGTCGCTTTGAGTTGGCCAAAGAGGGGAGAACTTGAATGGAATGGGGCCTAGAGAAGCGCTTGGGCAAAGAGACAAGGAAATGGGTTTGTGATCAGTAGTATAGTGTGGTAGGACTTTAGAGGAGGCTCTCAGTCCAATTGTGAGGAAGGAAGATTGAATGAGAAACCTATCCAGCCTGGCGGCTATATGGCCAGGGCCTACTCGTTTGTTTGACCAAGTGAATTCGCCATTAGTAGGAGGGATATCCTCCAGCTCCCAATCTGCCAACAAATCTTCCACCCATTCTCTAGAAGGGTCTCGGATAATAGAACCCCCCTTCTTCTCTGATAGCGAAAGGGTGACGTTTAGGTCCCCTGCCACTACTATATTCTCGGTATTGTGACTATTAAGGAACAGATGTAAAGTATCCCAACATTCTTTCTTTTCATTGAGTAAAACAGGAACATACAAATTAAAGAGGCTTACTTGGTGGCCGAATCCTTTGTGGTTCAGCTTAGTGAAAAGCCAATGTGTAGTGGCACTTTCTTCTATGAGCTCCAATTTGGTCTCATCCCAGAAGGTTGCCAGCCCCCCGGAGGCTCCTCTAGCGCTAACTGCCTTTCCTGGGCCTTTCTTCCAGAATGAGGGACTTATCTTTAGGAAGTCAGCCTCCTCCATCTTCGTCTCCTGGATAAGCAGGACTTCTGGTCGTTCAAGCCTTACTATGTCTCGTAAAGCTTCTTCTTTGATTTTACTGCCGAGTCCTCTGCAGTTCCAGGAGACGTATTGCATTATTTACTTGGAGGGGGAGGGAGGCCACCTTTCGGTGTTTTCCCCGGATTCGCTTCTGATCGAGTATGCGGCATCTCGTGGAGAGTGTACTGGGTACCTTGGGCCACTTCCTTATTAGCTTTCTCTTCTCTTTTTTTTTTGTCAGACTTTCTACCTCTCTTTGGCTGCTCCGGAGTGCCTTTTGGGCTGCTAGCTTCTTCATGATCCTCATCCGGTATCTCCGTGTCCTCATTAGAATTTAGACTGATGTACTCGTTGTCCTGATTGGGAATCTTGACAGGCGAATTTGGATCTGGAGGAGCCAAGGGAGGGGTATCATTTCCGTTTGTTTCTAGAATATTTGAGTGTGATCGAGGGCCTTCTGGCACATTGAGGGGGGGTTGACCGTTTTTAAGAGGTTCCTGATTCCTTTTGTCCTTGCCTCTGGCATTGTAAGCATTTTTCCCTCTTTTAACTTTCTGCCATCCGTCTGTATCCTCTTTCCCATTGGATTGGATTTTGGGGCAGTTCCTTTGAAAGTGACCATGCTCCTGGCAGTTCCTTCATTTGAAGGGCAAATGCTCGTAATCTAGTTTCTGGAAATGGGTCCATGTTCCTATTGAAAGCTTGACTGCTTCAGGAAGACCTGCTTCCAGGTCAACTTCCACGCATATTCTGGCACAGCTATACTACCCATGATTGTCAGCTCGGTCTATATACCTGCCCACTCCATTCCCTATCCTTTGCAGAGATTCTGAATCCCAGCAGTGCATCGGGAGGTTAGGTAATCTGACCCACACCGGCACTTCTTTAGGAGTATCCACCATAGGGTCAAAGTCCGGAGTCCATTTATTCAGGTAAAGATCCTGAGAGCCCATAAAATAGGGGCCGTTCCTGAAAATAAGGTCCCGATCCTCTTCAGAAATAAATTCAAAAACGAAAAACCCTCGCCCAACAGGATAGCAGGTAAACCCATGCACCAGGTTTGGTTTCCAGGTTTGATCATTTCATTGTTAGTTAGTTTGCTTATTTAATTTCTCGTCATATGTTGAAATATGATTTAATTTCTGTTTTATGAGTATTTTCCATTTACAATTTAATTTGTTAAAATAGAATTAGTTTAGTTTATTTCATGTAATTTCATTTTCTAGATCTAGGTTGCAATTTTAATTCAAAGTTGATTAGTGAGTTTAGTTTTCATTTATGAATCTAAGTAGTATGAATTTTCCTAATTAGCATAGAATGCAATTGAATTACATAGAGTAGTGTTTTCATATTGTTGATGATTAATGCATGATTGAATAATCACATGGATATGCAGGATAGTTGATGTTGCTTCTATAATGGCTAAGTTCTCACTGGATTGCCTAATTCACACTTTTCACTTTGCTATGGAAGTCAATATTGAGTTTATCCCTCTTGAGTTATCGTTAATTGTTAAATGCCATCGTGATATTATAAGACACCATAGACATAATCATCAACATTATATTTGAGTTTCCTTGATTTTGTAGATTAGAGGATAGTTTCTCTGCTTTTTAGAGAAAAGTCTTCCTGCTTTGGTAGATTAAAGAATAGTTTCCTTATCGTAGAATAACCAGTAGTTGTTGATGCTTTGAGTTTAGTAGATTAAGATTTTGTTAAGAACCAAACATCAATATAGCATGGAAAAACCTCAGGAAAAGTACTCAACGCCTTGAAACTGAGATAATTTCAGATAATAAGCCTCTTCGAGGGGGCAACCTCTTTTTACCCCACTTAAAATGTTCAAGTACAAGATG
>ML777385.1:1123425-1157689 GCA_009831015.1 Picea engelmannii | reverse complement strand
AAAGCCGACATAATTAAAATAACATTACTAATCTAAATTACAACTAATGGCCTAAATCCCACATAAATAAAATAGCATTACTAATCTAATATGCCCCAATTAAGGGGTAATGAGCCAACATTAGGGCTTAACAAATTTACTTTTATAAATTAGAAGTCATTTTGAAGTTTAATTTAAGAATTTCACTTGTTTATTAGCTTGATTAGTTGTTTATTGAGTCATCTTAATTAGTTTACTTGCTGTAGAAGTTATCATAGGTCAATTAGTTGATTGTTTGCTTGTTATTTTATTTAATAGGGTAGTTGCTTGCTTGTCTATTTTCTTTGATAGGGTAGTTGCTTGCTTGCTTATTTGCTTTAATATGATAGTTTCTTATTGAATTTGAGTAGGTTAATTAAAGTAGTTTTTTTTTGTTATTACTCATTAGGTAGATTAAATAGATAGTTTGATTTTTCTTATTGTCATGATTGAGTTAATTTACTTTAAGTAGGGTTTTCAGTTGCTTTCTTAGGACTATCCATTGATCCTTTGATCAAAGGTTACTTAGGGTACATAGTTTAAGTTTATTAGTAGGGTTTTCTCATTAATAGCCTTTGCTTGAATAGATTAATTCTCAGATAGCCCATTTCATTAGTTAGACTATACTACCTCTAGCCTTTCTGCCTTGGCACATATAGTGCTACAACTCTAAGTTTACTTACCCTAGGTTGATAATTTAATTGAGGGTTTTTAGTGTTTTTTAGTGCATATAGAATACCCATCAGAGGGATCAGAAAGGGAACCGACGACAAATACATAGGAAAGATTCCATTGATTTGTTTTAATTGTGATGGTATTGGTCATTTCACTAACAAACCTCCCCATAAGAAAAAGAAAATAAATGAAGAAGATGATTCAAATAACAAAAAAATGTACAAGGGAAAAAGAACAAAAAATAAATGTTTTAAGAAGAACTTTTGCACAAAAGAAGACATCACCTCATCCGATGGAGATGAAGATAGTGAAAGCAAGACAGAAAGGGTTCTATTAATGGAAATAGAAAATTCCGATGAAGAAGGCACCAAAGAAGAATATGAAGAGGAATAAGTTGACTACAAAGAATAACTTTGAGTGCTATAGAAGTTATAAAAAGAGAAAAGAAGAAAAACAAGTCACTGTAGGAAGAACTAAAAAGAAAATAGGAAACTCAAAATTCCAAGTCTGAATAAATAGAGAAGATGATCACTAAATTAAAAATTCAAGTTGAATAAGACAAAATAATTGAAGAATCACTCAAAGAACGGTCAGAAGAAAGAGACATAATCATTGGAAATTTGGAAGTAGAGATTGTCACATTGAGAAAATATCTTCAAAAGAAAAACACACAAGACGACTCAAAAATTTTGGACGATATTATTAGTAGTAATAGGCCAAATCATGACAAGTTCGGACTTGGATACAATCAGACAGAAAAGGGATCAAGTTCCAAAACAAAAGATCAAGAAACACAACCAAGAAGCTATGAAAAGACAGTCAGAGGAGATAATAATTTTTACAAGGAAGATCACAGAGACACTCCTCCACCTAGAAGATTCAAATTTCAGAATCAAGGATAGTCAGAAACAAGAATGCCTCAAGAAGAAGAAATATTCATAAGAGTAACTCATTTTAGAAGATATTCAACTCCTAGGTATCAAACTATATTCTTTGGTTTATGTTATTCATGTAACAATTTTGGACATAAAGCTTTAAAATGAAGAGAAATTAGCAGAAACATAAACAACTTTGAAAGTCATGCACAAAATGGTTATCCAAGAAGGCCTAGTAAAACACAGAAAAGAAGCTACAACATGTTTGAATCCTTGATCACTGAAGTGGAATGTTACAAATGCAACAGATTTGGACACATGGCCAAATATTGTAGAATGATAGTCCCTCCTAGAGAATCACAACAAAATAACAATAGTCACAGACAGGAACCTCAGCAGAGAATATAATGGATAAGAAAGAGTAATTAGTATAACAATGAAGAATGCACACTCTCTTTACAAGATAAACACAAGAAACATGGTTGGTATGTTGACAATGGCTACTCAAAGAACATGAGAGGTGATGAGGACAGGTTTCTAACCTTGAGAAAGGAAAGAGATGGATCAATCTCCTTTGGATATGATGTCTTAGCTAGAATCATTGGAAGAGGACAAGATACCAAGGAAGAAAATGTTCTACTAGTAGAAGATATGAAACATAATCTTCTAAGTGTAAGTCAAATGTGTGACCAAGGTCATAAACTTGTGTTTGGTTCACAAAAGTGCGAGATAAGAAAAGCAGGTTCAAGAAGATTGGTTGCAACAACTGTAAGAACTTCAAGCAACATATATGTATTAATTGAAATTGGCAATTAAAAGTGTTGTATAAGAAATGAATATGAAGTTTGGCTATGGCACAGAAGGATGGGTCACATAAAATTTCACAACCTTGTCAAAGTCAACAAAAAGGAAGCAGTCAGAGTAATGCCCTAGATCATGAAGCCAACCAACACCTTATGCAAACATTGTCAACAAGGAAAGAAAACAAAGACCAAATTCAAATCAAAGGAATACTCCACAACAAAAGCATTGGAAATTTTTCATGTCGATCCAATTGGACCAACTAGAAAAAATGGTTTAAAAGGTGAGAAATATGTTATGTTATTAGTTGATGATTATACAAGGATAACTACAGTTTCTTTTCTCAATAAGAAGTCATAAGCATTCCATAACTTCAAGGTATACAAGGAAATGGTTGAAAATGAAATGGATTCAAAAATCAAATGTTTCAGATCTAATAATGGAGGAAAGTTTACTTCAAATGAATTTATGGACTTATGCAACAACCATGGAATAAAAAAAAATTTATATGTTTCTATGACACCTCAATAGAATGGATTTGTCGAAAGGAAGAACAAGACAGTAAACAAAATGGCTCGAACTATGTTAATGGATTCCAAGTTGACATATGTATTTTGGGCACATGTAGTGCATACAATATTTCATATTCAAAATAGAGTAATTCTCATAAACAATAGTGATAAAACTCCCTACGAGATATGGAAAGGAAGACCAGCGAATGTGAAGCACTTCAAAGTTTTTGGAAGAAAATGCTACATCAAGAGATAAGATGGCATATTGGGAAAGTTTTATTCTCATGTGGACAAATACATAATTGTTGGCTATTCGAGCACAAGGAAATAATACAAATGTTTCAATATGAGGCTCAACAAAGTTGTGGAAAGAATCAATGTGACAGTTGATGAGACAGGTGTATGAAAAATAAAGGAAGAAGAAAAGGATTCAATGGAACATGTTCATGAAGAAGAAGCAAAGGAAGAAGAAGTAGTAGAAGGGGAAGATGAAGAAGAGAAGTTAGAAGCGGAAGAGAAAGAACAACAATATCTTCAAGTACCTCCAAAGACACCTATCAAACGAATAGAGAGGAATCATCCATCAGATCATATTATCAGGAACAAAGATGTAGAAGTTTAGACTAGAAGAAGAATTCGTTCACCAAAACAACTGTACCTAGCACTTTTATCTTTGATTGAGCCAAGCAACTTTGAGGAAGCTATCAAGGATGAATTCTGGATAAAATCCATGGATGAAGATTTGGATCAGATAGAGAAGAATGACACTTGGGAACTGATTCTGAGGCCAAAGTACAAGAAAGTGATTGACACAAAGTGGGTCTTCAGAAATAAATTGAAAGAAGATAGACAAGTTACCAGGAACAAAGCTAGATTGGTATGTAAAGAATATGCACATGTTGAAGGTATTGATTTTTAAGAGACATTTGCCCAAGTTTCCAAAATGGAAGAAATAATATTGATCCTATATTATGCATGCTCCAAGAATATTAAAGTGTATCAGATGGACGTGAAATTAGCCTTCATGAATAGGGATCTATAAGAAGAAGTCTATATTGAGAAACCATAAGGATTTCATTTGTTAGAGAATGAGGATTATGTTTGTAGGTTGAAGAAGGCCTTGTATGGTCTAAAACAGACCCTCAGAGCATGGTATTCCAGACTAGAAATATATCTACTGTAGAAAGGGTTCAGGTAAGGAAATGCAAACAACAACCTCTACATCAAGGTAACTCAAGATAGTGTTTTGTTAATTCAAGTTTATGTTTTGTTAAGTAATGATGACAGGATGATCCAAAAAGTTTCAAAGGATATGAATAATGAATTTGAAATGTCATTACTTAGAGAATTATCCTTCTTTTCGGGTCTTCAAATATTTCAAAGAAACCAAGGCATTTTTATTTCTCAAACCAAGTATATTAGAGAAATACTAAAGAGGTTCGGAATGGAAGATTCAAAACCAGTCAATACTCCTATGTAGACTAGTTGTAAGATAAGTAAATATGATGATTCAAAGTCTATAGATAACAGGGAGTACAGTTCAATGATTAGTATCTTATTTTATGTGACACCATCCATACCAGGTGTAATGCAGGCAGTTGGACAGGTGGCACGATTTCAAGTACCACCAAAGGAATCACATGTTCTAGCAGTAAAGAGGATCTTCATATATCTCAAGGGTACAAAAGAGTTTGGATTATGGTATAAAAAAGGAAAATATTTGTTAGGACTCAGAAATGTCACATTTTCATCCACCTTTCCCTTCACTATTCCTTACATTTCATCGTCCCATTAACCTTCCATCATACCATTTTCATAAATACATTTGGGTTTCAAATTATTATTTTCCACTTTATTCATTTTAGTATTATAAGTGAATTATGATTAAATATTAGAAAATTGACATATTTTCATTATATCTCAAGGTTGGATGAGTTTTCTGATGTGTACAGGTATATTTGAAGATTTCAACAAAGTCAAATATTACCACCTAGCCTCGAATTCGAATTTCATCTTCAAGCTTTGAAGATTTGAAGAATATTTGGGACAATAATTCAAGCATATTCAAAGGAGAAGATCATGGAGATTTTGATGGCATGTCTTATCCAAGATTTGTGAGAGATGTGTGGAGGATTTGAAGGGATCATATCTTGTAATAATAGGAAAGTGGTTGAGAGAATAGTGTATCTGTAATTATGAGACTCTTATCTTATCTTCAAGACTCTCGTGTATAAAAGAGAGTGTTCTCTCTTCATTTGGGGGAGTTAGAGAGGAAGCATGTAAGTCATAATTTAGTCTTGTAATTAGGAGAAGGGGATTCTTAGCTTTGATTCTTTCATTGTTATTCTTTCATTCTTTCTCATTTGATTATTGTAATATAATTTGAGATTGATTTATTGTGTGAGCTCACATATATCAATTGTCATTCAACTATTCACATGTTGTATTCCTTTCCTAGATTAATTTCCTTCTTTCCTAGTTAGTATTTCAATGCTTTCCTAGATTAATTTCATTTCAGCAATTTAGATTAGATTACTTCTACTTCAGTCTTGCATATATAGTGTGTGTGCTTCGTAAGCCTACAAACCTCAGATTAACAAATTAAATAGTTGGGCAAGTACTACAATGAAATTAAATGACAATGTTTTCACCCAACAATATCCATCACTTATTACCTACACAGATGAATACTGGGCAAGTTTCATTGATGACCAAAGAAGTATAAGTGGAGAAATGTTATACTTGGGTGAGTTTTTGGTATCTTTGATAAGAAATAAACAATCATCAATATCATTATCTATAGCCAAAGCAAAGTATATTGCAAAAGAATAATGTTGTACATGGGTTCTATGAATGAAACAAACTTTGACAGATATAGAGGTTGAGTATGATGAGCCCATTTTGACATATTGTGATAATAAAAGTGTCGATAGTATCTCAAAGAATTCAGTGATGAACTCCAAGAAAAATCACATTCCAATCAAGTGTAATTTTCTACAAGAATAGGTTCCAGAGAAGAACATTCGAGTTGAGTATGTTGGCACCAAAGAATAGAATATAGACATCTTTACAAAATCGCTTCCAAGGGAAGCCTTTGAGTATCTTCGTCGGAAACTTGGAATATTTTCTACCCCACAATGAATTTTGAATTATATTCATATATGTCTTAGAATTACATGAGGAAACACCATTAAGAGGACAATTTAGTTTGTGGGATCAATTTCATGAAGAGTTCAGGTAGGGGGAGCAACCTCAAGGATAGTTCAATTAGGGGGAGCAGCCCCGACGAGAAGTTACATTTTCCATTGATCTCAAAGGGGGAGATATTTCTTAGATGCATGGATAGAGAATTAGATTCTTGGAAGAAAATACCACACACATTTTCAGAGAGAAATTGAGAAAGAGAAGCAAGAGAGAAAGAATGGAAGAATTCTCATTAACCGTATTCCACACTCAAAGAGTGAATAATTTACAATACATATAGGATAAATGAGTAACTAATGATCCATAGTGGTGGTCTAGAGTGATCTGTACACACACCAGCAGTTACGAGAGTAAAATTCCACCTAGTCTAGTCTCTTAGACAGTTACGGGAGTGAACTACCACCTAGCTGAGTTAACTAGTCAATCAGTCTCCAGTTAACTGACTAAAACAGAGTGTAGTGAGGAGTAGATCAAGGAATCAAGGGTAATGCACCATTCTGGTGATGATCCCAATGAAAGTGTGCATTAGCATGGTGATGATCCCAATGTTGCATGGTGACAAAACCAATGCAACATCTAGACTCAACTCAACTAGTCAAATTGAAGTGTCAACTAAAAGAGAATATTCTTCAAGTGGAATATTCTCCCATGAAATATAGGAGACTGAATAATGACTAATAAACAAGGAAAAACCTTAGGAAAAATAAATCCTAGGTGTGTGTGAAGTAACTCCAACACCCCCCCTGAACATCACTATGGTGAAAATAAAGAATGGGTCTCGGAAACAAGGCCATGTTAGGTACCCAAATACAAAAGATACACTGAAATAAATGAGGAAAGAGGGAAAACCTCATGGGAAACTCCCCCTCAAAATACAATGCATAAAAAAATAAAAAATGAGAAGGAACAAAAAATAGTTCCTAAGCAACCTTGTCCTTCACTCCAAGAAGACCTCACAATTGTGCAAGTTTGTGCTCGTTGAAGATTTTGTTGAAGATGTAGATGTCTGCAAAAATATGATGAAGTATATGCACTATTGATATTTCCACACATACCCACTTTCTCTTCTTGTAATAAAGAATATCCAAATAAAGTTTGGATGGAATTTTGAAAACTGTGCGGCTGTTTCTGGAAAAATGTTGAAATTTTGTTGATTTTAAAATGATCGTAACTTCACTTCCCGAACTCCATTTCGGACGATTGTTTTTTTGAAATTGGATATTTTCCCAAGAGGAATTCAAATATCCAATTTTTTTCTGAAAATATTTCTCATAAAATATCATAATTGAGTCTGATGTGCGCAACTCCTTTTTTTGTCTCATTAGATGCATGCATTGAGCATGGAAAAGTGTCTGCATGTGACTCCTGAGATGCATTTCATATATATTCCACATGAAATTCAGAAAACAAATATGAAATGGAGTAGACATCATATTCAATTAATGGAATACAATTTTTTGCAAATACTTTTGTAGAAGACTCTTCATAATGAGATGATTGATCTTCGGATGACTTCTCTTGTGGCTCTATTTGTTCAAACTCTTACATGAAATATTCACAATATTATTTATTCCCAAATAGAACCTCCAATATGGTCCATAATTAATTTGGAGTTGATTCTTGTGAGTCATCATATACTTGGAGGAGAATTTCTGGAGAAATAGACAAGAAGATAAATCCTATGGCTTGTCTATTGAGAAAGTCATTTTTCTCACCGACGGAATCAGGATCTACTTCCATTGTGATGTAGGAGCATCGCCAACATCAAGCGAGCCAGCGCAGAGATAGTCGGACAGCTGGAAAATTACCCAGCATAAATTTTGAAATCACCTTGAAGTTGTTGTGCAATCTTAAATGAAGTCATAAAGAAGAAGCGCACTTGTAAAATGTAAACAGACCTTGAGAAATTTGCTCTTGTACTTAGTAGGTAGAAGGCATTTAAAGTAGTTAATGCAAGTAGGTAGAATTGAATGTGTAGATTAGACAGTTTTAGAGTGCAAGAGGGAAACGAGATATAGACACCCTCCTTGTATATTGTAACATTATTGAAAGAACATTGAGAAGAAGCAACATTGTTGGGAAGAGCAAGAGCATGCAGAGAGCTGTGTAAGAACATCCATGTACAGATATTTGGATTAATAGAAAGAGTTGATTCAAATTCATGGTTTGTGTTTGTTCTCTGTGTATTGATGCTGAATGATATGCTCATGAATGTTTGCTTCCTGTTATACATTTGCTTTATGTGTTGTGTATATGATTTCATGTTTTGAGTTGAAGTCTGAAGGAAGTAGGAATGAGTTTCAATTGTTTCTCTATCTGAGTGAGGATTCCTACAAGGAGTGCAGTTGAAGTGTCTGCAAGGAGTGCGTTGACATAGGGCTCAGATAGTTTAACTTTTGTTCTCATTTACGCCGAAGTGTAGTTGGACACAGGGGCCATGCAAGGAGTGCGCAGGCTGGGCGAAATCTTAGGGTTGTGGACCTGAGTGAAGCATTAAGGTACTGTTGTTGTAGGAGTGCGCAGGGTCGAAGGATTCAAATACTTGGAAGTTCTTGAAGGTTGCTGCAAGGAGTGTGTGCAAGACTCTTCTTTAAGACTTGACACTGAGAGAAATCTCAGGAGGTATAGGACCTTCGAGAAATCATCGAAGAGAAGCACGGGAAGTTTGTACCATGGAAGTGTTTAGCAGGCATGCAAAGTTGTGTGCGGGTGGACAAGTTTTCACGGAGGAATACTTGGTTCATTTCATAGAAATCATCAGGAAGGACGGACGGTCGGAATTTTATAAGGATAATTCACAAATTTCTGTGAGCCGTTAGATCTCGCAGAGGAGCAGGGGAGATACGGTGAGTATTTCAGAAGGTTCAAAGCTCAGGAGGGGCAGGACTGTAGATCCGAGCAGCAAGGGCCGTCGGATTTACAAGTGGATTTTCATATCGGGGTTTCATAGGTTGAAGTCCCATAAACATTGCAATGGGAATCGCAAAATCATGAAACGCGATATCCTGAAAGCTAAGAGGATTTGCGTGGGGCCATAGTGGAGTCGACAGGTGGACAGGTGGTGTGCTGCTGACACGGAGTCGACCTCTATTGACCATTTTGGAGTTTTGTGGAGTCAATTCCCAAACTCATTGCATCAGGATTCGCGATATTGTGAACTCCAAAATCCTGACAGAGAAGTGGCATTGAAAAGTCAAACTCACACGTGTATCGGAGTTTTGGAAAATCGGGATTCGGGAGTCGGAGAAAAGAGTTCCTCGACATCGCGATCACCGAAATCATGATAGGGAAAATCCCGAGAGGAAAAGGAAAAGGGTTATCATTCACTGTATCAGGTTTTGGGGATTAAAGAGACCAATGTCTGACCACTGGATTCACAAAGCTACAAATTCCGATCTCCCAAGTTTAAAGAGGGGATCCCGTGAGAGTTGTTGTGGGTGTAGATTTCCCGATAGGGAAATAGAAGAGCGTCAGAGTTCTTCGGGCCGTGAAAAGGAAAAGATCCTGTGCTGACGTGGACCTTTCGACCTGCGGTTGTGGGGGGAGCATGCGTTGGCATCACATTGACATGGTTATTTGGCATAAGCCTCTACTTTTTAGAAGAAGTAGAATCTTTAGCTTCCACTCCAAATAGTTATGAGGCGTGAGAAGTATTATCGGTGAATAAAACATATATTCCATCTTTGCTGCATTCTTCAATCTTTAGTACCTGCAAAAGTAATTTAGTGTATATTTTGCTTAGCAGTCTATTGGCTCTAATACCATGTAAATGTGTTGAACCTACAAAAAATAGATCTATATAGAAAATACCACACACATTTTCAGAGATAAATTGAGAAAGAATAAGCAAGAGAGAAAGAATGGAAGAATTATCATTAACTTTATTCCACACTCAAAGAGTGAATAATTTACAATAGATATAGGATACATGAGTAACTAATGAGCCATAGTGGTGGTCTAGAGTGATCTAGACACACACCAGCAGTTACAAGAGTAAATTTCCACCTAGTCTAGTCTCTCAGGCAGTTAAGGAAGTGAATTGTCACCTAGCTGAGTTAACTAATCAATCAGTCTTCAGTTAACTGACTAAAACAGAGTGTAGTGAGGAGTAGATCAAGGAATCAAGGGCAATGCACCAATCTGGTGATGATCCCAAGGAAAGTGTGCATTAGCGTGGTGATTATCCCAATGTTGCATGGTGACAAAACCAATGCAGTATCTAGACTCAACTTAACTAGTCAAACTAAAGTGTCAACTAAATGACAATATTCTCCAGGTGGAATATTCTCCCCAAAAATATAGTAGACTAAATAATGACTAATAAACAAGGAAAAAAATTAGGAAAACTAAATCCTAGGTATGTGTGAAGTAACTCCAACAGGAGAGAGAGCATAGAGGCATGATTCTAGAGGAAGTTGTTACACATTATTTTGGCAATCTTGGTGATCCATTGACAATATGTGTTCATGTTCCCAAAAAGGGCCTTTCTCCATGAGGAAAGTGACTGGCTTCCTTTTCCAAAAAACCTTATTAAGGAGGGTCGCCGCAGGTTGCATCATAAGCAGGGTGTGATGATGCATGGTCATAGAAGATTTCCCTAAAATGGGTTTGCGATGTCTCTATAGGTGGCTCTACAGCTGGGGTGTGACGATGCCAAAAGGATAAGAAAAGGTTAGACTTCACGAAAGTTCTAGAAGGGGTTCTTCTAGAAGGTGAGGTGGCATATGTATGGTTGGGATCCTACTCGCTTCTCTGATTTGGTGGGATCATCCCAATCTTTTTAACCATCTCTCTCTCCCCTATATAAAGAGGGATTTCTCATGGAAAAGGCTAAGTTCATAAGTGAAGAAAAGATTGATTAAGTTCAAGAAGGTTGAATAAGGCTAATATTGTATGGATAATTCTACATTGAGTCATTCTTGAGAGCTTCATTTCAATTTATCAAGTCATTTTGGATCCTCTTCATTCAAGATTGGAGCAAGTGTGTGTTGGAGCAAAGGGTCATCGAAAGGGGACCTTGCAACATCAAGGCTTTGGTTGTAATCTCCACTTTCATTAGTATATAATACAACGATATGTTTATTTCCCATAAAACTCATCTCGTTTTATTGTATGATTCCATGATCACGTACATATATTATCTTTAAGTATGCTATATTTCTTTCACTTTGGTTGGATTGTATTCTCTTGTAGATCTGATATCACAGGAGCACTGGAATGGAGCTAGGATGACGATGACAAGAGGAAGCGATATTTAAATGGTATGTCACCCATCTTTCGTTTGATAGTAAACTCAATGATTACATCTTAGGGAAAGTGTCATGTCATGTTCTATTGTGTTCTAGATCTAGGTGGATCTAGGGAGATCTTTTTATGTCTGCATTTACAAATAAGTACCATAAAAAAATTGGCAACCATACTGGGGATACGACCTCCTTTTTATTTTTTGCTTCCCATTTGCCTTTAGCTTGCCTTCTTCTAATATTTTTCATTCTCTGAGTCTGTGGGTGATCCACCTAGACTCCCTGGGTTTAGAAGTTCTTTTGGATTCTTTGTCTTTCTCCCATTTTTTTCAAATTTATAGACCTTGTCACATTGTACCTTGCTGACAAGATGTGATGACCTTGAGACGTTTCTCCCTGCTTAGCTAATTCAGTGCAAAGACATTGCACTCTTCTCTGCCAGTTGCCTACGATGACCCTAGCTCGTCGCACTGTGTCTAATTCCTAGACTATGACGACTCCTGTAGGATTTTATGGAGTGAGTCATTTTGCTTTTTACCACCCATATTTGTCTTAGAATCCTGGGGTGAAATTCTTATTCCCATGATTGATTGATTCTTGAGTTTGGAGCTTGCTTATAGTTGGTTTTTAGTGATTGAAAGTCCTTCTTTTCTTTTTGCAAATTTTTTTCTCATACTTATTATCACAAGGATATAATATTGGATCTCCATCTGAGTTCTTGTTTGAAAAAGGGTCTTTGGTTTGTCTTGAGTTTTGGATTCATTTTGTTTGTCAGATTGTTTGTTGATTAAAAAACATTTTTTCTTGCTTATGTCAAGAGTTTTTCTTGTCTTTTTCATTTTTTTCTATATTGCGAATTTGATTTGGGAATAGTGTTGAGAGTGTTTTTGATTTTCTTGGATTGTGTTTTCCTTTCGTTATCACATCTCTAATTTTGTCTTGAAAAGGAAGAATCGAATTCATCTATTCTTTTTAGCAATCTCTCATAAGAAAATTTTTACATTCGAAATATTTGTAAAGAGAAGAAATTGGAAAATTTGTTGTGCATGATTATTTTGAAGTGTGTTCATTCAAAATTAAGGAATCACAATTAGTAGCTTGTTGTACTTCAACATAAAAATACCTTCTCCCTACTATAACTAGAGTTCATTGAATTGAAAAATTGCACATTCATCTCCTTTTGAATTCTATTGGGTCAAGGTCATAACATCAACAATTTCACTTCCATATCCTTTTTGAGTAAGCAACATCCTCTAAAATACATCATAAATCTAAAATTTAATTAGTAACCTTTAATTTTCCATGGAAATGTAACACCAACATTAGCTAGGATAGTGCTTTGGAACAGGTTGTGAGGGACACTCTCCAAAGCATAAAACACACAATAGTATCTTGTGATAGGGAGAGTACAAATCCAATTGCTACATTTTGTCCTGGGATGCCCTTCTCACACAAGGGTCAAACTTGAGGTTGCATTAAGACTAGCAGAGTTACTCACCCTGTTTTTTTGGTCTTGGTGTAGAGATTGCACGTATTATGGGGGTCACTTGAAGGTATACCCACAATGATGAGTGGAAGCCTTTCAAGTTGATTTCGGGCTAGATACCCTAACTTTGCACGTGGATCAGACTGTCGACTGTTTCCTCAGGCATCATTGTTGTAGTTGGTAACCTTAGTAGCCTATCTCTTGTGGATCTTTACACAAGGTGACTATGAAGGGGCAAGTCTTTAGGGTACCTGGAATTAACATTGGCCAGACTCACTCGGGCTCCTTGGAGGGTATACCCAGGATTATGTGTGGGATCTTGCACCAGGGTGTAAGTCTGTTAATCAGGTTTTCAACACAAAATTTCCACCCGCTTATCCCAGCCCCTTCTTGTCTCGATTTCACAATGTTGGATTTCATCACCAACTGGTGACCTCGAAATAAGAAGGTTTGTTTATTTGGTTTGTTCTTATATTTTATTAGTAAGTTATGTTTGTTTTCTCTAGTTGGCCATATATTTTTCTCGTTCTTTACTCAGCTCAACCAATATCAACCTTCATCGTTCACGTAGGATGCAATGACTATCCTTGGAAGATCTGGAAGGCTACCAACCTTTGCTTCCCAATTCACCAGAAGTCTCTTCGGAAGGAGTGGACGACCACAAATTTTCTTCAGAAGTTGGAAGAACACACTCTTTGGAAAGATTTTGAATTGTTTCGGAATCTTTAGAGGCTTTCCACCTCCCTGTCAATCCAACATTAAGTGTCTCAAAAAATACACATATACCCTAGGTGAACTCATCCGGAGAAATTGTTGTTGATACTGAAGTACCTACCAGACCTAATGTAGGGTATGGAGTAGAAGATCGACTTTTCCAAAGTGAATCATTTAGGACCCCAGCTTGCACTGTTGGAACTTTTGGTTTTGGTTCTATCTCTTTAACAGTATGCGATCTATACGTTAAACTAGGAGCAAGTCCTGATCAACCTATGGCATCACAAGTGTCGGAGACATCTGTTACTTATACGGTACCTTTATACCATTTTACTAGTACTACCAGTAACGTCATTGTCATTTCATACCACTTGTTGATTGGTTCTCATTAGATCCCTACTCTTCAGATGGCCCATTCTACTATGGTCCCACAAGCTACCACAATTCCTACTAGAAATGTGATTATCTCCCAACCTCTGATTGGGACACCACTTCCATATAGACTAAATCCATCACTTCCACCTGGGTATAAAGATTTGAATACTTCCATTCCTATCTCTTCCCAGGTTCCATCCAGAGGTTTTGGACTCTTTGTCCCTCCTAGGTACAATGTTGTTGTTGGTTTTGTTCCTAATCCTACCCAGGTTCTCTCCAGAGGGATTTATGTTCCTCCTCTACCTTTGTTTAGAGGATCTGGCCCTAGTGGCTCCAATCCAATTGGAGTCACTAGTCATTCGTTCACTTCTGGTTACCAAATTTTTGTTGGAGGTCAACCTAAAGATGGGGAGAAACCTATATTTGGGGGTCAAAATCAAATTGGAGCATAACCTGAACTTGAGGGGAAACCTTAGGTTGGAGTCCATAATCCACTATATGGATAGAATGCACCTGGATCACTATCCCAACTTTGGAACCTTCTGTCCCAAGGAAATCCACAATCGTCCTGGGGGCAATAGCCTCAAGTTAAATATTTTATACCCCCCAACTTTGGTCAACTGTATCCAGGTTCCTTGAATCCTACTTGGGGTTAGAATGTTCAATCTAGTGTCCCTTTCCAAGGGAACCTTGCTAATCAACCCAAACCTATGGGTTATATGCCTATGAATCCTCCACAATCGAGTCTGTTGGGACTGTCCAATTATTTGCAGACTTCTTACGGTCCTACTGGAATACCTACGTGACTTCCCCATCAAAACTACCAGTTTCCACAAGTGAACCAATAGTTTCCTTTCCTGGCCACTTTAGATTTACCTGATCTGACTAGGATTTTGAATGATCCTATCTTACATTCTCCTTATTGGCCCACCATACCGGACAAGTTACCGTTCGACATTCCTAAATTTGACGGTCGAGTAGGAGAAGATCCTAATAATCATGTTATGACTTTTCATCTATGGTGTTCATCCAACTCCTTGATGGATGACTCCATCAGACTGTGACTTTTCCAATGAACTCTCACGGGTTCAGTGGTAAAATGGTACATCTATTTACCTCGAGTTTTCTTCAATGAATTTAACACCCTAGCCATGGCCTTTCTGACACATTACTAGTTACCCATTCGATATGAGACAAGAACGTATATTTTGAGTTCTTTCAAGCAATCTTCATCCACTCATATTTCTGATCACATTCATGAGTGGAGGAGAAGAAGATTCTTAATCAAAGTTCCTCTTCCTGATCAACTACTAGCCGAGTGGTTTACCAAATCACTAATTGGACCTATTGCTCATGATGTTTCCATGTGTGGTGTTATCACTAAAGAGCGGGTGATTAGTCATGCTCAATATCTTGATCTCGTTTATTTGCAAACAAGAACACTTTACGATTTGATCCCTGATGCTCCTTGTCCTTCCACAAACCCTACCCCAAAACCTCCAACAGCCTCTCATGCTGTTGATGGTGTGATTAGCACCTTTCACACTGAGACTCAGTCTTTGCCCACTAGTCACACCAATCCCAAATCTAATAATTCCAATGCACAAAATACTCCTACTCCTACTCCTTCCACCGACAAGACTACTGAAGTTAATTCTATTCAATCAATGCCTACCGAGAGAAATAAAAATAAAAAGAAAGGAAAGGGTACGAATAAGGAGGACAAGAAAAATAATCTGCAATCTAATAAATCCAAAACACAAACCGCTGATGAGAAAGACAAATGTAAACCTCATTACCCCTGCCTTATTTGTGGTGATGATCATTACACGAAAGATTGTCCAAGACATGCTGAAGTTACTAAGTTCCTCCAAGGAACCGGGAAACCTTCTACACCTATCGTTTTGTCACAGCCTTCCCCTTCTCAACATCAAGCCCAATTATTCATTCATGACCAAGCTACCCCTTCTACTACATCCTATGTCCTTATGTGTACTGGTGATTCTAAGAAGAATGAAATTGCAGTCGCAACTCAAGCCAAAGATTACTCTCTGTTAAAGGAGAAAGTTGATGATATACCACCTTCATTGGCCCATCCTTCTCCTCAACTTCACCTCCCAATGGTTCTGTTCATCTTAAATGACCAGGTCTCGATACATTCCTTCGCCCTCCTCCTAAGGGAATTTTTCTAAAGTCTGTGTTTAACCCTCACGCTCATGCTACACAAAACTACAGTATCGTAGAAGATCTTGTGCAAGCACCCTTTGCGATGTCAGCTCTCAAAGTCCTTCAAATTTTCCCAGCTCAATGGAAGGCACTATTAAATGCCATCGATGGAATTGATCCCATGGATACCAATCTCATTATCTTTGACTTGGAATATCACGTTCCAAGGCTTCCTCCTCAATTAGAATTTCAGATACAAGTTGTTGTTGAAAATAAGAATTTATGTAGAACTATTATTGACAAAGGAGCCTCAACTTGCATCATGTCTGTTACTTGTTGGAAATCCATTGGCTCTCCTACCCTCATCAAATCAAAAAATACACTTAAGGCCTTCAATGTTACATGTTTTAAACCCTACGATGTTCTTCCCTCGTTGTCTATTACGTTGAAAGGTAAATCAGTCAATGTTGAGGTTGAGGTCTTCGATGCACCTCTCGATTATAATATTTTACTTGGTCGTAGCTAGATTGACTCCATGCATGCAGTTGTGTCTACCCTCTTCCACGTGGTATGTTTCCCCCACAAAGGAAAAGTCGTTACAGTTGACTAACTTGCCTTATATAATTCTGATTCTCGTACTAGCAACATTCCTTTTATTTCGAAGACACCCCCTAGTTACGAGAATGTCGGCGTGGGTATTTTGAAAGATTTAACTTTGATGGGTACATTTCCAATCCTACCACCTGATATCCCCCCTCCTTTTGTTGTCTCTATTAACATGATATCCAACGTCATTCATGAAACCCCTGTGTCATATGACCCATGGGTAGTACCTAGCCTTGGTGATCACTCATGTTATGGTGACAAGATGCCTTTAAGTCCAGTCAAATCTGCTTACCAAGCTATTCAATTGGCAACACCCTCCTCTCCTTCTCTCTGTGATTTATCTCCTGATCCATTTTACATGATATTTCCTACAAACGAGATGATCATGTCAGTCATGTATATGGAAGACACCCCTTGGGATGATGGACATCATCGATCCATTCTCTTCTTACAATGCGACACCATAGAGAGTTACCAATAGATTTCGACTATGTCGACCGTTATGCTTATTTCTTCAGTTCCTCAGTCAACACATGATATCTTGTACGAATGGAACTTGAGAAACATTTCACCTTCTATCCCTCTCGACATATCTATTAAACCCGGAGTCATGGAGAATGTTCATATTGGAGCCTCTTGTTCTACCGAATAGGTTCATGAATATACAACCCTTTTCCAATAATTCTGCAACATTTTTTCTTGGAGTTAAAAAGAGATGCCAAGTATCGATCCTGATATCGTTGTACATTAAATTAAGATATACCTAGACGCTAAACCCATTCGACAGAGGCTTCGCCCAATACACCCATGCAAAGATGTTGCTATCAAGCTTGAAGTTGAAAAACTTATTAAATTTGGATTTATCTATCCCGTGGCTTTGACTGATTGGGTATCCAATCTAGTTCCAGTGAATAATAAATAAGGTACCATCTGTGTTTGTGTATATTATAGGGACATAAATAAATCTTGTCCTAAGGACAATTACCCAACACCCTTCATTGACTAGATCGTCCACAATTGTGTTGGTAGTGAAATCTTCTCTTTGATGGATGGTTTCTCTGGCTATAATCAAATTAATATCTTACCCATGGACCAACACAAGACCACTTTTATTTTCCCTTGGGAGTTTTCGCCTACCGGAAATTACCCTTTGGTCTCAAGAATGTTGGTGCAAATTTTTAGTGTGCTATGTCTTATGCTTTCCATGATATTAAGCACATAGTACAACCTTATCTTGATGATCTACCCATGCATTCCATTCGTCGCCAAGATCACTTAGCGCATTTGAGGGCCATTTTCATATGTCGTCATTATTATCATATATGATTAAACCCACAAAAATGTGTTTTTTGTGTGGAGTCTGACCAACTACTTGGTTTTATTGTGTCGATACATGGGCTTCAAGTAGACCCCTTGAAGGTTGAGGCTATCCTTAATCTACCTCTTCCTTCCACCTTATGCTAGCTCCAAAGTTTGTAAGGGAAGGAAAACTTTTTACGTCATTTCATTCCAAATTACGATGAAATTACGAAAGGATTCACTTAGCTACTTAAGAAAGGTTACGAGTTTGTATGGGATGATACTACAAACAAATCCTTTGAATCTTTTAAACTTTCCTTAACCCATAAACCACTGTTGTTTCTCCCTTGACTATAACCGAGATTACTTCCTCTACTTAGCTACTTCGGACTCTAGAATTGCCATGGTTTTAGTTCAAGAGGATGATTCAAATGAAGAACATGTGATATACTATTTGAAACGGAGTCTCACGACTAATGAGACCAAATAACTCCATGTGGATAAATTGGCCTTGGCATCTGTTCAAGATGTCCAACGTTTTCGTCATTATATCCTATTACGCAAAACCACTGTTATTTCTGATTGCAACCCTATGAAACATATCCTTACATGACAATTGCTGGGGGGAAAGTACTCCAAATGGATAGTGATTCTCTAGGAGTTTGACTTTGAATTTGAACGCACTAAGTCTAAGAAATCTTTGGTTTTCGCTGAACTGATATGTGACCTTCCCTCCATTGAGACAGAAAAATGTGGCAGAGGATTCCTTTCCTGATTAATCCATTTTTTTTATCAGTTCTGATGACATTTGGTACATAGATATCATTATATATCTCCAAACTCAAACTTTTTGACCCGATCTCTCTAGTACCGATCGTCGTCACATATGCTATCAAGCTCGCCAATACATCATTCTAGGTGATACTCTTTACCATCGCGGTGTTGATTCCATTTTTCGAAGATGTCTCACTTATGACAAAGCCGAGAAATATCTGAATGATTGTCACTCTAGAGCATGTGGAGGTCATATGTCTGGGTATTCCACTTCCCAAAATATCTTACGAGCAAGTTATTTATGGCCTTCTTTATTTAAGGATTGCATCACTGTTGTCCAAAAATTTCACACTTGCCAAAATTACAATAACAAGATAAGATCTCATCCTACTCCTTTACATCCTGTAGTTTCTGTTGGTCCATTCACCAAATGGGGCATTGACTTCATGGTATGTGACCCTCATTCGGTCGGGGGGCATGGATACATCATCGTAGCTATGGATTATTTCACTAAATGGGCCAAGGCGATGCCTAAATTTGATAACACCGGTAAAACTGCAACATTATTCATATTCAATCATATCATTACTCAATTTGGTATCCCTCAAGCTATCATCACTGATCATAGTAGCCATTTTTGAAACTTCAAGATGTCCGAACTTACTAAAAAGTTGGGTCTTCACCATGAAAACTCAACCCCTTATTACCCACAGGCCAATGGCCAAGTTGAAGCAATCAACAAAGTTCTCATTACTATGCTTCTATGAATGATAGGAATTCATAAGAAAACCTAGCACACGATGTTGTTCTCAGCACTATGGGCCCATCGAACATATGTTAAGTCTGCCACAAGATTTACACCTTTTCAACTAGTTTATGGTATCAAGGCTATCTTACCGATTGAATGTGAAATTCTGTCTTTGAAAATGGTCGTTGAACTTCTCCCCAATACCTCTGTTGAAGAAGAGTGTCTTTTGTATTTGATGCAATTAGATGAAACCCATCATGATGCCTCCCTAATTATTGAAACTTAGAAGAAACATGTTAAATCCCAATACAACAAGCATGTCAAGCCATGTGTTTTTTCTGAAGGTGATCTATTTCTTCTCTATGAGCAGGATAGTGATTTACTAGCGGTTAGGAAATCTGAGGCTATTTGGTGAGGTCCTTACATTTTCAAACGTGTGTTGGAGGAGAGCGCTTATGAGCTAGTCGATTACAATGGAATCCCTTTGAGTGAGCCCCGAAACGGGCTTTACTTGAAGAAGTGTTATACTTAAGTCATTTTTGTATGAGTGCTTGTACTTATAATGTATCATACTCTTGTGTGATTTTTCATTGTTTGGTTTCAACCTTCAGATGCTTACCTTGTGTTGTGCTTGGTTTCCAGATGTCGGTGTCTTCGCTACCCTACATTGTCTTCACCAATGGTGATAGTCGCAGTACTCAGAACTTAGCATCTACTACTTGGGAAATTTATGCACCTACCAACGAGTTGATTAGTCTACATGGTGTTTTCCTTGGTCGAGAAATAAGCAATATCATGAACTACAGTGCAGTCATTGAATTATTGACCAACGTTGTGTCTCTTGGAATCCATCATCTTATTGTATGCCTCGATTTGTAGTTAGTATTCCTACAATTGAGTAACATCTACTCCATTTGAAGTCCTATGATATTAAGGGTATATTTACGAATTCGCCTCTTGGAATGTCATTTTGATTACATTGACTATCAACACATTCCTAGATGTCTAAATACATTAACAGATGCATTGGCTAATTATGTGTTAGAAAAAAAATTGATAAATTTATAAAATCCAATCACACTTTGTATATACAACAAGTAAGTTGGTAGAAGCCTCATATATATATAACAATAAAAGTTTTTACAAAAAAATTTCTTGTCCGAAGACCAAAATGTCAAAAGGTGAAGCACATGGATTCATATACAAATATAGCATCAAGGATGTTTCTTGCGATAACATGCAACTGTTCACACTACTCTACAGAGCAGTCAACTGATAGATGCAGACACACCTACTCTATGGCGCTAATAGTGCCTTGGGATATCATCAATAGAGGCATTTGTGACATCCATCGTCAACCCCTCCAAGTTTTTATCTATAACCTCATAGTCAGCAGTATCTAATCCTACTACCTCGACCCTCTCCCCATGTCTCTGAATGGGAGAAGAACCTTGAGGTCGATGAGGTCCCACATCTACATCATTGAAGAGATTTTTGATTAATCATCAGATAAAGATTATAAAAATGTTTCATATTGAAAAATTACAAAAACATTATAAAAACAAAATGTACTTCTTACCTATGTTCCCCCATTGAGAACCTTTAGGAAAAACCAAGTCTAGATCACCTCTAAATTCTGAGCCGACATATGCATAGTCATCTACCATAAGCATCTGGGGCCTCAACCACTCAAATAAGACATCATTGTACTTGACGATAGGACCAGTCACGTGTCGTTCCATGAGGTCACACCACCTCTTCATTCTTGGATCTTGTGGAGCTGGTATTCCCCACTCTACCTGTAGGCACAAGTGTGGAACCCTCTCTAGGAAGAAGGACACCAAAACTGATCCATACCTGAATTTCTTCAAGTCACCTCTCATACACTTGGTCAATTGTTTTTTCATGCTTCTACGAACCCCATCACACTAGTTGAAAACTCGGGGATCCATGCATTCCATCGCATACTGGAAATCTCTTTGAAGGGCCATGTGGGGAGCTACACATCCCGCCATATGTGTGATGGTGTATAGGATAGTCCATAGAGGTAAGTCACGGACTTCTCGGATAGCGACCTTGCTGCTATGTCTCTCATCACTTGGCATGCAATGTGCACTAACATAATGGTTCATAGGCTCACCACCTCCTCTGCTACCTATCAGTGTAACTCGAGCCCCTCATCAAGACAACCAGATCAAAAAATAGATATCCTCGATATCTATCTCAAGGATGTGAGCCCCCACACTGAATACTTGTTGGTCTACGTCCCACATATGGACTAATTACTCCAGTAACCTCAATTGGGCCCTTATTCCCTTAATCTTGAAGAATTTTAGCAGCCCACACTGTCGGAGTGCATTTACTGCTCCCGAATCATTCCCGACGAAGTAATCTTCATCCTCATGTTCTCTCTCTCTCCATTCCAACATATTTACTGTAAAAAACTGAAATGGAACACAAAAGAGGCATTAGCATCTTCATTTTTCTCTTGGCAACTTTTTATTGGCTGAAACATCTTAAAACATTTTTTTCTTTGCACTCCCAGGCTAGCTTGCCCGTACAGTTTGGAGTCGTCACACTATAACCTAAAGGTCGACTGTGATGACCCAGGATCGTCGAATGGAATGATACAAGGCACCTGCAATGACATCTGGGCGCAAATACCCTAACAGGTATAACTTAAAATGACACTTCTAACCAATAAAAAGAAAAATTGAATCCATGAAAAGATGAGGGGGATGAAAAGTACTTGTCCTATGGAGACCGTTCACCAAATGGTCAACTGTGCCTCCCCCAATCCGCAGTGGAAGTTTGAGGTAAAAAGGGGGTTTTGGAACAAAGTTTGGGTGGAGTAACAATGAAATGGTAAAATGAAGTTTTTACTCAATTTTATTAACTTTTTACCTTTCCATTTCATTTTTTATATTATTTTAATGTATTTTGCCTAAACCCTAAACATCTAATGGTATTGTAAGTGCTTGGATTTTCGTAGGTGAGAAATCTAGTAGTGGAATTTGAAAAAGGATATGTCTTTTGGGTTTTATTTTATACATTTGTAGTTTGTATAGATCCTTTTAGATTTTTTCAGGAAAAACTTCATGCTTAGTTTTTTCTCTTTCTCATGCTCGTAAATCAATGAGAACATAGCCGAGTATACTTTTGTCATTTTTCTTACTCGTGATGGTAACATGAAAAATGACACATATGGAGTATCCTTTAAGCTCTTTTAATGCTCCATAAAACAAAAATATTTCCGAGGGACCTTGTTCTTTTCACGCTCGTGAAAGTATTTGAAGAAAATATTTGATGGGCGGTAGGGTATCACTTTTTCAGTCTCATCAAATTAATTTACGAAAAAGGAACTGAGAGAGTCCTCTTTAAGTGTTTTTTAGACTCTCTAAACATGAAAAAGCCTTGAGTTTTCTCTCTTTGGACTCGTTAAACAAACATAAAAAGACCCATATGGGACTGAACCACTCCTTCTTAGGGTTCATTAAACATACTCTGAGGGAATCGTCCGAAGGATGAGCTTACATCAACAAGCATATGTTATCCTCCTCAAGCTTGCGTAAAAATAAAGAGGTACTCGCCAGCTATGGTGGGGGGAAATTTGGGAAAGAAATGTGTCTCTGTATTTGTGTTAGTGGCAGTAATAGTCACTCTTGAACATGACACCCCCCATTCATCATTTGAATCCGAGTTGGGAAATCCATTCACCTCTCGTTCAACTGTCCACATGTCTATATGTTGAGTCCTCCTTGAGTCAATTCTGCCAAGACCATTATCGTGTCGTTCATATGTTCAAGAGAATTCCAGCCTTAATAAGCCTTCTATTGATTCGAACATCTGCAGTTATAATTTTTTTACCATGATAGCCTTCCCTGTGTCAGTTTTGAATCATTTCATGCTCTCATCTACCTAAAACATGTTACTTATTTCGTGTCATTAATTAGGGATACATCAAGGCCCTCCTATGATGAGTCTTTTCTTGTCGACTTCAACTCATCATTTGGGAACCAAACTTAGAAATTATTCAGTGCCTTAGAGCCTCCATGCCTCAGTGGTAGGTTTCTTCACTTTTGACAGTGGGTTCACATCATTGGCCCCTCATTGGAAGATTCTCTCGAGTGTTCAACTTAAAATCCTTTTATTCACACTCATGGGATTTTACTAGGATACCTTGGGAGTCACTGACATCAATGGTGATTTCCCTCACACTTGTTAACGATTCTAATCATTGAACAGTAATCAAGTGGTTTCTACCATGTTCAACTCCAGCACCTATAATCACATGGTTAGATTTGTACTTAGGAACGATGAAAATGAAGACCCTGGGTCACACCAATATGGTCCAGGCTACGATGGATTATTCATTATTTTTATTGACACATAGATCCACATTGTATGTCTCATGGCTATGCCTAAATCTAAAGTCTTTAAAGCATAGATCCATAGGGTATTCTGGGTGGCTATGTCGATTCACTATGACATGGATCCGCGGTATGTGTTTAGTTGCCATGAATCATTTGACACTTTGTAATTTGAGTATGGGAAAACCTACCTCGAACAATGGTATATTATTATGCTGATGCTTGACTATTTGCAGGTTCCCAACTGGTGCGCTCTTTGTTTCTGACACACACACATTTTACAAAGTATTTTGACTGTCACGAGTTCCAGCCTCATACTTTGGGGGGCATTCTGTTACACATTATTTTGGTCATATTGGTGATCCACTGACAATATGTGTTCATGTTCCCAAAAAGAGTCTTTCTCCATGAGGAAAGTGACTGGCTTCCTTTTCCCAAAAACCTTATTAAGGAGGGTCATCGCAGTTTTCATCATAAGCAAGGTGCGATGATGTCTGGTCATCGTAGTTTTCCCTAAAACTGGTTTGTGATGTCTCCACAGGCCACTATACAGCTGGGGTGTGACGATGCCAAAAGGCTAAAAAAGGTTAGACTTCACGAAAATTCTATAAGGGGATCTTCTAGAAGGTGAGGTGGCATCCATAAGGTTGGGATCCTACTTGCTTCTCTGATTTGGTGGGATCATCCCAATCTCTTTAACCATCTCTATCTCCCCTATATAAAGAGGGATTTCTCATGGAAAAGGCTAAGTTCATAAGTGAAGAAAAGATTTGATTAAGTTCAAGAAGATTGAATAAGGATAAGATTGTATGGAGAATTATGCATTGAGTCATTCTTGAGAGCTTCATTTTAGTTTATCAAGTCATTATGGATACTCTTCATTCAATATTGGAGAAAGTGTGTGTTGGAGGAAAGGGTCGTCAAAAGGGGACCTTGCAACATCAGGGCTTTGGTTGTAATATCCACTTTCATTATTATATAATACAAAAATATGTTTCTTTCCCATAAAACTCATCTTGTTTTATTGTATGATTCCTTGATCACGTACATAGATTCCCTTTGAGTATGCTATATTGCTTTCACTTTGGTTGGCTTATGTTCTCTTGCAGATCTGATATCACAGGAGCACTGGAGTGGAGCTAGGATGACGACAACAAGAAAAAGCGATATTTAAACGGTATGTCACCCATCTTTCATTTGATAGTAAACTCAATGATTAGAGCTTAGGGAAAGTGTCATGTCCTATTCTATATTTTTCTAGATCTAGGTGGATCTAGGGAGATCTGTTTATGTCCACATTTATTGATAAGTCCCATAACAGGAGCAATGGTCATGGGGGGAGCATGAGCGATATGAATTCAGTGTTACATCAAAGTGTTCCCATCAATGCCAAAGGGGAATATTATTGATTAATTGGGTTGGTTTCCATTGATGTCAACCCTTGAAGCAAGTTCATTAGAAAATTCCAGTAGCCCAAATAGTATGGTTAAGGGACTCAATATTATTTGAGATATAAAGGTATGAATATCAATATATTTGTAGGTAAGACTATTCCAGATGGATACTACATGTCACGCCATTTCCGGTGATATGTGGAACGTCACATAACTACTCACGGTTAGAGAGTTATGGCCTTGTGAAGTTGGAGAACCCTCTTGAGTTATCTAGAATTGCCTAGAAGGTCAAAGAAGTCAAATTATTCTAGAAACCCCTAGAATTAGTTGACTATTCAAAGTGGTGAAACTAGTAGTTAATCATGGATTAAGTTGGTGCAAAAAGAAAATAATTAAAAATAAATTAGTTGCAACTATAAGTGGTGATTTTAATATATGTGGATAAAGTGGTTGTAAGTGGACAAAGTAGTTAGAAGTGGGTTCTCCCTAAAAGAAGGAAGTTGGGTAAAATAGTTAGAAGATAACCTCTAGAGGAAGCTACTCGGAGAGTATAAATAAGACAGAAAGGGTCTCGTGTTAGAACCTATTGATCACATTGAATATCTATTATTTTATAAGATTTATTGTAGGTAAGAATTAATACATTTGAAGTTTCGCAAATCTGACGTAGAAAGAAGGGTTGACGGAGAAAGTTTTAGAGTTGCAGAAATACTAAAAAAACCTTACTTTTTTAGGTGTACACGGGTTGCAGTGGAAGCGGTCATGTACGTGTGCAGGCTAAAAGTATACAAGAGAGCGTATAGTTGAAAATCCATGAAAGCTTGAGTTTGTAAGGATTTGAGGTTCTTAGAGTCTGAAATAAAGCTCCCATGAAGGTTTACAGTGATCAGGTACAATAGATGTGTCTACAAGTTCAAAAGGTATGTATTATTCTATGAGTAGTTGGATATTGTTGTCTATAGGAGATATGGCTATGGGGGTTTGAGGATTTTCCCTAAAGTGGCTATTGGTTATATGTCACTATTGGCATAGGCCTATTTTGGGAAGAAGCATATGTTTTTGGCACAGAACTAATTTTGGAAGAGAAGGTCTAATTTTAGAGCGCACGCATTAGGAGGCAGAAAAGTAGTATGCAGAAAAAGAAGGAAAAACAACATGCAGTAGGAAAAGAAACATGGTGCATATGTAGACAGGCCTAACCATGTTAGGGTTAGGGTTTTTGACAAATATTGTAATGGATGTAATTGAGTAGGGTAGTAAAAATAAATCCCTAGGAGGTCTAGGTTAGGGTTGTTGTTAGTGTGGTCATTCAGAAGCTATTAATTGTAGTGATTTTTGTTATGGTTACTGTGGTAGAGTGGAATAAGATAGTTTTTTAGGGTTAGGTCATGGGATAAAGAGCCTGGTGTGATGATCTAGGTGGATATTGGTGGCCACCCACCTACTCCTCTTGGAGCCCCACCATTGCTTCTTTCAATTTTTCAGTTTTCACACTGTTTACTATTTTTAGCAGTTTTTTTGGATCCTGAACTTCCGAGGCCATTTTGAGGCCCTAAATGATGTATTTTTGGGTATGTTTCTGTCGCAAATTACAATCTAATGATGCTATTTTGTCTCAATCGTTTTAGGCCTCGGATATATCTTTACAACGATATATCATACGCCTAAATCGGAGATTGTATGCAAAAGTTACGACCCCGGGAAGTTGATGCACCAACTTACCCAAACAAGGCCCACATGACTGTTGATGCTTCATCTCCCAAGGTTAGGTTTTTGGATATCTAGGACTTTTGGCATTCCCATTTATTGTAAAAGGGCCTTGAGAGCCTCATTGTAATCATCTTCTCAAGAATGCGAGTAGCGGCCACATCTCTTCTTAGAGATAAGATACCAACACCCTAGCTAGTTTATTTCCATTCTGTCTGTAACCATATTTCAGTCATTTGTTATTAATGAAATGAAGTCTTATTTCCACTGCATCTCTATGTTTATGTGTATTTATGTATTTCATTGTGTTCCTACATAAATCTGGATCAGTGGTATCAGAGTGGTCTGCTCATTCTCGATCCTTCTTTGCATGTCCCCAACGAGATCGGGGTATAAGGAGTTGGGGCTCGATCTGGTTGAACCTTTGCAAGATAATCCTCGCAAACCCTGACGACCGCCCATGGGGGAAGAAAAGAAAGATGAGGGAGTAGGAGATCCTATCAAAATGTTGCTCGAGGAGGCCCTCGAGAAACAAAGGAACGCGATGATGGACAACTTTGCCCAGATTCTTCAATGGATTCCGACTAGCAGTGCATCGACATCCAGAAGCCACTCNACAAGTAAACTTTGACATTCCCATATTTGATTGCCAAATAGATGTAGATTCCATATATAGATGGTTGAATCTGTTAGAAGGATATTTCTCAGTTCATGACTTTTCCGACCGAGAAAAGATTATTTTCGCACTCCTCAAAGCCGCCCCCCATGTCAAGGACTGGTGGGAAACCTACTCGGAGCAAGAGGTTGAGCGAGAACCCTCTTTGTTCTCGGCCGCACCCACTTGGAATTCTTTATGAGATGCCATCAAGGAGCAATATTATCCCATGGGGAGCTATGAGGACAAATACATACAATGGACAACGTTGCAGCAGCAAAGGGACCAAGATGTGCATGAGATGACGAATATGTTTCATACCCTACACACAAAGTTGGGTATCAAAGATTCAAAGAAACATTTGGTGTTAAAGTATCGTAGTTGTCTGCACAGATACATTCAAGAGGAAATGGATTTCCTCAACATCTCCTCACTTGGTGTGGCATACCTATATGCTACCAAGATTGAGCAGAAGTTCAAACAGAAGAAGCAAGACTTTGGGTCTACAAATCAGAAGCACGGGAAAGGTACTCCCAAACCGCAAAACAAAGGACCAAGCCAAGGCGGGGCATCCCAGGACAACCCGCCGAAGCCACAAGCAAATAACAACACCACGAAGCCAAAAAAGGACACGGGGAAGTGGTGTGAGTTCCATAAGAGCTCCACTCACAGCACAAGTGAGTGTCGGGCCAAGCAGTCACTTGTAGCCGAGTTGAAGGCTTCTGAATCGGATGCATGCTCCGACTTTGAATCAGAACCTAACAAGGGGAATGGGGGAAGCATATTATCAATGCAGAGCCCAACACCACTGTTGCCAGACAGGATATTCTCAAGGAGAACATTGCATCTACATCAGTTGTGTAACAAACTGAAGACCCACCAATGTATGAAATTCCATATTCAATGGATCACACTAGTAAAGGACAACCTTTAGAGAAAGTAAGTACCATAAATACTTTTTTGCAATCATGTGTTCAGTTATTAAATGATCCATAATTTGTTAAGGTCTTACAAAATCTTCTAGAAATATGCAAGATAGAGGTAGAAGGGAAGTTAGAGAAGAAAACATTCAATCATCTCCATACAAGAAGAAGTAAAAGCAGAGAATTTAGGATAAATGCCAACATTGGGGACTTCAACATGCGAGATATTATACTAGATTTAGGCTCTGAAGTAAATGTCTTGCCTAAGAATACATGGCAGTGTATGGGGGAACCCACATTAGGCTATTCACCTATCTAGTTGAAACTGGAAAATCAACATAGAGTGTTACCCATTGGAAGGCTTAAAGGTGTGACAGTAGATTTGGATGGAGTGTGCACTGTGGAATATTTTGAAGTGATAGAGATATAGATGGAACAACACCTTACCCAATATTACTTGGATTGGATTGGTCATTTGATAACTAGGATGTGATCAACCTGAAGACAAGGAAAATGAATTTTGAATCATGCGAATATAGATTTATTTCACCATTGGATCCTTCAGAGGGAGAAAGGTTTGTAGAGGCAACCTGTTTGGATTTGGAAGAAATAAATCAGTTATACAGAACCAATGTGCAAGAAGAATATTACATCAACCCAACTATAGATGGGGTACTCAATTGAAGAAGCATTACTTTGTGTGCCTCAGAATCAGACACAGGTTTGGAGAATTGGAAGCAGAGACTAAATGAAGTCTCCAAAAGGAGGTTGCAGTAAGGTGGGTGATATAGAGATAAAAAAATCTCCCATTTTTCATGGGTTGAATGACTTAGAGGAATTATTGAAAAAATATGAGGAGGAAGTGTTGGAAAATAAGAGGTTGTTAGCCCTGGATATTGCACTCAATGAAACACCTGCTAGATGGTGGGGTGTGCACAAATAAACAATTCAAGACTGGTATCACTGTAAACAACTACTCTGCATTAGATTTGGCGCAGAATAGGGGAACACTACAGTGCATAAGTATGATTGGAGAGGAACATAAGTTGAGCACCTAGAGAAATGCAGAGCACAATGGAGGATGAAACCACCAGAGGAATAGCCTCATCACTTTATTCATACATTGGAAGGGATCTGAGGGCACTGGTACATAGACCAGGAGATGTGCATAGGCACTACAAAATGGACATGATTACAACATAATTTTGTAGTAACCTTATCATTTGAGCATGAGAACCCAAACATTGATTCATTTCTGAAGTTGATACAGGGAGTGATATTTTTTTATGAACAAGAGGTCAAAATTATAACAAATATCAACAGTAGAACAGATAGATAGTCAAAGACTTACTCTCATGTTATCATGTCGAAGAGGAAGCACCAAAGGAAAATGATCCACACAACATTTAGATCACATAGATTGAAGGAGAGAGAGAGGTGGAAGGCCCATCTCTAGAGTCAAAGGCATTTGCTGCACCAATCAAATTTGAGAAATTCAACATTGGGACGAACGAAAATTCAAAAATGGCAAGCATTGGAGACTACTGGGATGAGAAAACACTAGAAAGGACAACAGAGTTATTGCGCAAATACAATGACATGTTTCCAACAACCTTTACAGAGATGAAAATCATATAAGGTGAGCTAGGTGAGATGAAGATACCCATAAAACTAGAGCCTAGACCTGTTAGACAGAGACCTTATAGGTTGAATCCAGTATATAAGAAGAAAGTTAAAGAAGAAATTGACTGAATGTTGGAAGCTGACATCATAGAACCAATAGAGGAATCAGAATGGATCAGTCCCATGGTAGTACAGAAAAAAAAGTAAGGGGGGATAATGATTTGTGTGTATTTGAGAAAACACAGTGATGTTTGCTTACATGATCCTTTCCCTACCCATTTTATAGATGAGGTCTTGGAGAATGTGGGAGGCCATGAACCATATTCCTTCACAGATGGATTCTCAAGTTACCATCAGATCAAAATAGCTCTAGAGGACATGTATAATACTACCTTTGCTATAGAATGGAGATCCTACCAATATACAGTCATGCCCTTTGGACTGAAGAATGCACCAGCTATCTTTTCAAGGGTAGTCATCACTGCTTTTAAGGAGTTCATACATCAATTTTTAGAAGTATATATAGATGAATGGATTGAGTATAGTCTTTTGAAATATCATGTAGAATTTTTAAGACTAATGTTGGAAAGATGCAGGAAATGTCATATCTCACTAAACATCAAGAATTGCATTTTTGGCACACCTTTTGGGATATTGTTGGGACATATAGTGTGAAAACATAGTTTACTGGTTGACCCTGCTAATATTGATATCATTGTGAACTTACAACAACCAAAATCAGTGTGCTAATTAAGAGCCACACTGGGACATACATGGTACTACATAAAGTTTATTAACGGGTATGTGCAGATTACTGCACCGATGGAAAAATTGTTGAAGAAGGACACCGGATTTCAGTGGAATGAAGATTGGATACTCTAAAGGAAAATATGGTGACAACACCTATATTAGTGTTTCCATATTTGGAAAAAACATTTCATGTACATGTAGATGCATCAACAATAACACTTGGAGCAATTCTGGCACAACCATGAGTAGGGGACATAGATCATCCTATAGCCTTTGCAAGAAGGAAGTTATCATAATCTTACTAGAATTAAAACACCACAGAAAGCGAATGCCTAGCCATGGTGTATGTACTTCATAAATTTAGACAGTATTCATAAGGAAAGCATTTTAAAATGTTCACAGATCATTATGCCCTCAAATATCTAGTCAACAAGCCAGTGTTGGGGGAAAGGATCTATAGATGGTTGTTATTATTCCAGGAATTTGATTTTGAAGTAATAGTCAAACTAGGGGAGTTGAATGTAGGACTTGATCACTTGTCAAGGGTAACCAATGGAGAATTACCTACTAACTTGGAAGACAACTTCCCTGATGCACAATTATTTTCAGTGCAGGTAGCTGATGAATACTTTGCTCATATCATTGAATTCTTAAGTATAGGAGTGGAACCACATGAGTTTAGTACTGCATAGAAGAAAAATATGGTAGTCAGAGATGCATACTATCAACTCATTGTAGGTCACTTATAAAAAATTGGTGCAGACAACATTTTGAGAAGGTGTGTATTGGAAAATGAACGGCCTGGGGTTTTAGCAGAAGCTCATGAAGGCATAACTGGAGGACACTATGTAGGAAAATATATCGCATAGAAGGTATTGCACATAGGTTTATGGTGGCCAACATTTCATAAAGATTCCAAGGAATCTTGTCAGAACTATGATGTCTGTTAGAGGGTTGGAAAACCCAACAGGAGGGATGAGATGCCCCTAAGACCACAAGTAACTCTTCAGGTATTTGAAAAGTGGGAAATAGATTTTGTTGGACCTATTAATCCACCAGAAATAAGGTCACAAGCTACATATATCATTACTATGATTGAATACTTAACCAGATAGGCAGAAGCAACACCAGTCAAAGATTGCAGCACGAAGACAACAATACACTTCTTATTTGAGCAAGTGATCACAAGATTTGGATGTCCTAGGATTCTGATGAGTGAAAAAGGCACCCATTTTATTAATAGTACCATCAAGGATATGACTAAGGAGTTTGAACTCTATCACCAGAAAAGTACACCATACCATCCTCATACAACTGGGACAATAGAAGCTTTCAACAATGATCAGGGGATCAAATTTTGCTCAAAAATTCAAAGTGATTGGAATTGCTTCAAATCAAATGAGAGCATAGGCCTCATTGTTATGAACCCAACACAACTTTTTTGGGTTCAAATGGACTTCAGGAGCGAGAGATATCGCATTCTTTTCAAAATGGCAAACATGCAAAAAAAAGGGATGCTGACTGTATAGTCCATACGGACGCTGACGTGGCAGGCCGTACAACATGTGGTAGGCTTTATGACACATGGCAGGCAGTTATTGGATAGTTGGCATGTGACCTGGTTTGTTGGTAGCGAATGGGATGGCGACACGTGGCCCAATCAATGGCTGCCACGTGTCACCTGTTTATTGGTTAAAATCTTTGCACTTGGCAGGAGTTGACCCCATGACCTCTGGGCAGGGTAAAGCTTTGGGAAAGGCCACCCAGTTGGCACACCCATACATGTTACTTAATATATAATGTGTTGTAATATATTTAACATTGCAAAAATGTGTGTTGGGGCGTGAACCGGGCCGGGGCTAAGCCTCGGCCCATGGTTATATATTGTATTGCATATGACCAATGCTACGGTGGTTAGACCACCCGTAATATATGTTGTAACCATTTGAGTGTGTGTGGTTTGGTTAACATGTGGCCAACGTGTATTCACGTGGGTTTACACCTTACGGTTATGTCAACGGATTAAAACTTTAGACCTGTTGTGTAATAGTGCGCGGTCATGTGGTGATCATGTGCCCATAGGCCTTGGTAGTTAAGGCCGACGCGTAACCGTTTGAAAGTTTGGACTGGTTGTGTGGCTACACTCGGTGCCAATTTTTTACGCTTCAAAATTCATGTGGGCTAGGTTGAGCCAAGGGGCGTGCATTTTGTAGATGCAGAGACAACAAGCTTGAAGGGGGGACTTCCAGGAAGCCTATCTACTTCAATTTTTGGCCAAATGAGGTGCCAAAAAATCCCAACTAGGGGTTTATGGACGTTCTGAAGCCATTAGAGCAGTCTATTTGGCATTTTGAGCATTGTAAAGCACATTTTTGAGCACTTTGATCAAATAATACAAATGATCCATTGGAAGCTGGACTAGGAGATGTAGCCCAAGAGAAGGGTGAACTCCTTTAGCATTTGCTGTGTTATTTTTTTTCTGTTCATTGTTTATGTTGTTGTTTATATGCATCTTGATTGAGTAAATCCTATTAAAGTTGTGTTGCAAATTTGATTCATTTGCATTTTAACACATAAATTTTACTTGCAAATATTTGGAAGAATACAAGTCTTCTTCATTTTTAGATCAAGTTGGTATCAGAGCATAGGTTTTTGAAGACTTGATTATTTGCAAGTGTTTTTTTTTCTAATGCTCACAAGGTTGAAACTCACAAGAGGAGAAGGTCAACTTGTAGAGCCAAGTTCTCATCCTTCAAGGAGGAAGCATATATCATCACCGCAAGTTTAAAGGAGGCATTCACCAAGTATGGCTCATGAAGAGAGTCATGAACATGTTCCTACAGAAGATGAAGATCTCAAAAAGGCTGTCATGGAAATGAGAGAGATGATGAAGATCTTGATGGAAAGGAATAAAAGGTTGCAAGGTGAAGGCTCCAACCCTTCAAAACATAAGGGAGACAGTGGTGATAAAACTCCAAATGGAAATGGAGGAAATGGTGCTTCTCCACCACCCTCTCCTCCTTCTTCTTTTTCTTCTTCTTCTTCTTCTACCAATTCAAGACCTCTTCTGAATTCTCCAAAGGGACATGGTAAAACTCCTTGGAAAATTCCTTCATTAAAGCTTTATATTAAATTCGAATTGCCAATATACAATGGAGAAGTTAATGCTGAGAAATTAGATAATTGGATTCGTCAGATTGAGATGTATTGTAGGATAAAAAAAATTCAAGATGATGAAACTAAGATTCAGCTTGCTTCTTTAAGATTGGATAGTGCAACACTCATTTGGTGGGAATCCAAGACTCAGGAGGACATGAAGAAACATGGTAAAATTTTAACCTCTTGG
>ML777385.1:1069051-1111408 GCA_009831015.1 Picea engelmannii | reverse complement strand
GTGGCCGCGTTGGCTGGGGCCGTGGATGTTTCCCCGTAGGGGTTTTACCACGTGAAAACATCGGTGTGTTGATCTTTGATCTAGTTATGTGAGTGGTTACTGAAGGTGTTCATCCTCTATTGGAATACCTGTGTTGTCGAACAGGTATAGTCGACCTACTAAGTTGAATAGTTGCAGCGGAGTGAGAAAACCATGTATATACTGTATTATAGTAGATATTAGGAGAGAAAAACTTACAAAAAGACAATAAAAAGGAGAGAAACAGAAAAAAGGAATACAAAAACATAAAAAGAACAAAAATAAAAAAAGAGGAAGAACTTGGTTGAATGGTAGGAAAGTGGAAAAAGTTGTGTGCAACAACTAATGTGACAAAACCGAGAGACAATGCACAAGAAAAAGGGGACTTGATGCAAATGCACGGAAAAAGTGAAAAACATTTATGACCGGGTCTATAAAGAGCAGAAAGAATGGGTTATCTCAACACTTTGTGATTTTTAAGTAGAGAGAAATATAGAAGTGTGTGACCTAGGTGTTAGTGTGCAAAGAAGAGAGCAATTGTTTAAGACACATACAACATGACACCACTGAAGTTTTGTGTTCCAGAACAATACGTACATGTTACTCGACAGGGACAAAGGAGGAAAGAAAGGATGGTGAAGCCTGAGAATGTCATCGAGCTCGAAGATGTTACGACTTCAAATACAGATTCACTCATCCCAATGAGGGTTGAGGAGGAAACATCGACAACGGAACATGAGGAAGTGGGGCAAAGCTATGGAAATAAAAATTAAAATACAAACCCTATCCTCGAAACACTTGTGAAACCCGATGAAATGAAGGGTCAACAATAGGGTTGCGACGAAGAGGAAGTGTTGATCGAGGACATTACCAACCAACCAGAATATGAGGGGGAAGAAGATGACACAAAAACAATAGAGACATGCCCATCTACCGTCGGACAAAAATTAAAGGTGTAGAAAACCACATAAATCACACTTCCCTACCTCCCGGACATAGTGGTGATCATGGAGGACATGCTCGGAAAAATACCCAAATTAAGGTACTCGGACCAAATTATGCGCGACACAAAAAAATTCCAATACTTGGCTGAGGAATCTTATTTTGTGAACACAGGGGAAATTGCACCCTTAGTAAAACCAATCATGGAGCCCGTGTAGTGGATAAAAGGGCTCTACAAATCTGGGATCATGAACCTCCTGGACATACCACACTTTGGACATGGTAAAAATGTTGGGTTGTGTGTAAAAAAAATTCTATCCCAGGTACATGGAAACATTCTCTAGATGGATAGACCAGTACAACTCGATGTGGCATTGATCGCAAAAATTACAGGATTACCCATAGTGGGCGCACAACCAGAAGAATACTTGGACATCAAATTGTACAAGAAGGAGATTTTCGAGATAGTCAAGGAATAGTTTGGTACCAGTAGAGGGAACAAGGGCATTTTCCTTAGAGACATCAATGATGACATGACAAGGTTCACTAGAAAGATCATGGCTTGCAAGCTACTAAGGAAGTGCATAAAAGAAGAGGCTCCAGTAGGAGTCATCGCAATCGACGAGCAGTGCACGAAAGGGGTAATGTTTGTTTGGGCGCCTTACCTCCTACACCAATTCTTGATCGACTACAGAGACATGCAAGATAATGGAACTGGTTTCCATTATTCTTGGCTAATTATCCTCATAGCCTTGGTAGGATGGCATGAGCCAAAATTTTCAACTTTTTGGGATAGGAAAGGGAAGTGTTATACAACTAGGTATGAATCCTTCTAGTAGACCAAGGACACCAAAAATTAGTAGGCAAACAACACGGTGTTTGTTATGCTTCTGGAAGAGATACAACAATGCACAAGAAATGTGTGGTGCATTTCTGTGGAAGTAGTCCATGAATATGAAGGGATAGCTAGGTTTAAGGCATCCAACCACCATATGTGTATCCAAACCACAAGGGATCCAAAGAAGGAATGGGTGGAGATGCAGTATTGTGTCACTAGGGAGGAGGTAGATTGGATAATCAAAGACTGTCCTGTGCAGTGGAAGGCGCCAGTAGAAAAACTAGTAAGAAAGCCAACAACAATGACATCAATCAAACCCAAGGGTAAAGCTGAAGTGGGTCCTACAACAAATACAAATATCCCATATTCTAACACCAGGAAGGCTGCGGCGCACACTCAGGCATTTGAAAGAAGCACAATGTCAAAGAGGCCAAGGAGGAAAACATTTGTGCCCAGGGTAGACATTCATTAGGAGGCCATGAAGTGAGACACATCTCAAGCCAACAAGGAACAGGAATAGGAGATGACAAGTTGGGCGCAGACCTCACAGACAAAAAGGATGACATACTAGGTGGAAGAGATGTGCAAAAAGATGAAATACACCAAGGAGGGCTCAATTATCACCTTAACAAGGGATGACTATGATTTTGTGGTGGACAAGGTCCAGTACAGGGGGGAATATGTGGTCTGTGCCACAAAATCACAAAGAGAAGATATCGTGGCCAAACTTATAGAATTCCATGAAACATTATAGAAGTTACAAATTCATACAGTACCGCGAGCCACAATGCAACAACCTGAAAAGACACAACGACCCCCTGTGCAGAAAGAAAAAGAAAATACAGTTCAGATAGTGGTGAAGGGAAGGGATACATTCACATTCACAAGGAAGATGGTCAGAATTGATAAAGAGACCATGTAGAAACCCATGGGGGACGTATACCACTTTGAGGTAGTCATGGCGCAGATACCCACAAAAGCACTATATGGACTCTAGGCTAGTATAATGCAAGAAGTACAACCAGAGCCCACGTGGATGCCACCAAATTGAAATTTGGTAGGGGGGTCATAGAGATGTTATAGGTCACTTGCAACCAGTTGACTTCGGAGAAGGACGAGGAAAAATAACACACTGACAAGATAGAGTAGGGTCTAACAACGGTATACAACTGCATTCCAAGTCATGAACAAACACCAGATAGGAGTGCAGATGAAAAGATAAAGATCATTGCACAGACAATCAAAGGATATATGAAAGAGATAGAGGAGTTAAAAGAAAAAATTAATCCTACAACTCCTCCTGAAGTCCTAGTGCAGAGAGAACAACAAATGGTATTCCAGATAGATGAAATGCCAAGGGCAGTTATGGAATTCGCAGAACTATTTGACAGAACTATGCATATTTGGACTACTTTGGAGGAGGATGAAAAGGTCCAACTCTTGGAATATCAAGAGGAGAAAATCATTTTTGTGATGCAGGAGTTGAAGCAACGACAAAAAACCATGAGCATCACCAAACACTTGAAGGTCATGCAGGAGATGAAAAACATGTAGACAGAGTTAAAGACTGCATAGCTCAATAAGCAGGAAAGACAAGCCCAATTGGAGCACCTCTAGGAATAAACAACACAAATAATTGTGGAGTTGGAGGAAGAGAAGACAAGGATGGCGCAAGCACATACAGAGAGCACAACATTACTACAAGAATAGATAACAACGCAGATGGTAGAAGCGTTAAAAGATAAAGTTGCGCAAGTGAAAGAAAAAGGGAAGGAACTAGCAGAAAAGTTCCATGGCTTGGAGAAGGTTGTATAGAGAGTGTGCACCACCTAGGTGGCTCGGGATGAGCCACATGTCAGTGTTGGGGGCCTATTGGCACAGGCCTATTTTGGGAAGAAGGATCTATTTTGGGCACAGACCTAATTTTGGAAGAGAAGGTCTATTTTTTAGTGCATGCCTTAGGAGGTAGAAAAGCAACATGCAAAAAAAGAAGGAAAAGCAACATGCATGAGGAAAAGAAATGTGGCGTGCATGCAGACAGGACTAACCATGTTAGGGTTAGGGTTTTTAAAAAATATTGTAATGGCTATAAGCTAGTAAGGTAATATAAATAAATACCTAGGAGGTCTAGCTCAGGGTTGTTGTTAGTGTGGTCATTCATAAGCTATTGATTGTAGTGAGTTATTTTATGGTTACTGTGGTAGAGTGGAATAAGCTATTATTTTAGGGTGAGGTCACAAGATAAGGATCTTGGTGTGGTCTAGTCAACCTCCCATAGGGTACTTTCCCTAATTTTGATTGTAATATTGAATATGTAATGTGCGAAGCCCAGATTTTTTAGTTGAATGAATAAAGAGTAGAGAAGACAGATCTTTGTGGATGTATCCCTAGGAGGGGGTGAACCATGGTAAAGTATTGTGTCTATGTGTTGTGAATGATTGTTTTTACTATTCTTTTAATCATCAATAAATAATGAATGGCTATAACTAGTTATAACAGCATGCATGCATAAGTTATTGATGAATGGATCCTATAAGTAGATGAATGATAAACGATGATGTATAAGGGAGAGAATCTAAACACAGTCCCCACTCCTTCCTAGACTGAAAACACCTGAGTATCGCAGTCCCCCATAAATATATCTTAAGTGAGATTGTGTCAGGCACTCTATGTGCAACGTTTTCTTCTAGTTTACCAGGAGGGTTGATATTTTTGAGGGTTTTGTTGGAAACCTAATTTAGATCAGAACCTGGGTTAGCCCAGGTAACCAATAGTCACTTACTGTATAAAGTCATATCTACAAAAATAAAATGTTGGTATATCTGGTATTTATCATTAGTACATATTTTTAGTGTTGAGGGATTTTTTGGTACATGGTTGAGGGCTTTTGGTTGTGAAGTGGTTGTGAAGTGGTTGTGAAGTTGTTTTTTAAGTTTGAGGCTTCATATCAGTGATGGTTTGATGTCTAGTTCATGTGAGGGTAATACACTTGATCATGATTGTATAAAATTGTATGGCACTTGACTAGACATATATAGATGCACTTGGTTAAGGGATATGTATGATGATGTATGCATAGGGAACGTCTACAGATTGGAAACAATGACATATTGCAAGTTGATTTGACATAGGCAACAACTTGTCTGAGTTTTAGAAAAGGTGAAAACCATATCTTTATAAAGGTGTACACAGATTGCAGTATAGATAGGCCGCATATATATGCATGCTACAATATAAACAGAGCACTTACATATGCAAGTTGCAACATATATTTGTTGCATACATGTTGGTAATTGTTGGTACAGGATGAGTTCTGGTACATGATTGACTATAGGTTATTCTTACATGCTGGTTATAGGTTGTTGGAACAGATTAGTACATGTTTACCATGGTATATCTCACAGGGACAGTGTGGCAATGGTTTCATCATTTGACAATTATATTTCAGGGAAGTTGGACGGGGCAAGGATAGGTGGTTCTAGCCACCTCCTAGTTGTAGATGGAGAAAATAAGGGGTTGTAGCCTCCTTCTAGTTGTAGCCAACTAATTGGGGAGTTGGAGCTTCCCTTTGGTTATATCCTAAAAATATAGGGGGTCGAAGCCTCCTTTGAGTTGTAGCTAGAGATCAAAGGAATTTAGTGCTTCCAATGAATGTAATCCTTAAAGACGTATAAGAAAAAACATTTTGTGGTTTTCTCCCGCATTGGGTTTCCACGTAAAAATACCAGTGTACTGTGTATGTGTATCATTGTTCATTGTTCATGGTTTATTTACTCTACACTTGTTGAATGATAATGGTATATTGATCATAAAGATAAACAACACTTATATATTATGGTTAAAAGGATTAATTTTCTCTATTACTGATTCAACCCTCCCCCCCCCCCTTCTAAGTAATCCAACAATACAAATATTTTTTTTGGAAATATCCTTTGAACCATTTCCATGAGAACCTCTTCTAATCAAGAGTCTTGGCTTTCTTAAGTTGATCCCACCACGTGGCTTCCTTTCCTTGCAAGTGGTAGGTTGCAATTATTGCTCTACCTTTGAGGGGTAATCATGCAACTGTAAAATTTTCTTCATTTCCAATAGTCAAGCCTTGACCTCTTCTCCCTTCCTATGCTCACCATTGAAATTAGGTGGCAGGATTTTCCTAAGTTCACCTTGTAAGATGTCTCCCTCAGGTCGTTTCCTCTGTCTCCTTATAGGAGACACACTGGGGATACTCCTTGGCCCTAAACTGGCATGAGCTCTCCTATTGGATTTCTCTGGGGAATGATGGTGCCTACTCCTACTTCTTGACTTCCTATCATTCCCATGCTCATTCCTCATGCTATGGTATTTGGATGTTTCCATATGCGTAGCACTAGATTCTTGTTTTGTGCTAGAGTATTTAATGGCTTGCTTCTGCAACATGTTCAAGCTATGTAGTATCTCTTATTTAGTTTTCATAATATTTTCATTATCATCCATATAACTATGCACTTCTCTCTGCAGTCTCCTCATAGTTATAGACTCTTGCTGACTCTTCTTCCATTAGACTCTATCTTAGCATTTTCCACGATGACATGCAACCCTCTAACTTCCTCTTCGTGACTGTAGGACCCCTAGGCATATTCCATTGTTGTAGTTCTCATACAAGACCAAAATGCCTTTTTGAACCTCTAAATTTTGCAAAAAATGTTCATACAAACAATTTTCTGTTAGACAAAAATAAAGACATACACAATTTTGGAAAATAATGCATAAATTTTGATTTCCTTGAATGCCACCAGTCATCTTCTTTTGAGTTTATTGCAAAGTTTACTACTCAAATTAATTTTTGGGGTTAATAGATGGATTTGTCTCTCCAATATATTTCCAAAGACTAGTTTCTTTCTCAATTATGAGATCTGAGTAGAAAGTTATGGTCAATTGAATATTGCTAATTTACCCCTTTTATATACTTTTCATTTTGGTGCAATTAATCATAGACACCAACTTCTGCCACTTATAGAAGTAAATCTATCAAGAACTAGAATTTTTTTTGTATGAGACATACATAATAATGATGAAATGGAATTCATAACAACCCTCAAATTATCAATATGATGTGAACTCCAGTAAAAAACAACAACAATATGGAAATGACAACTTTGTCCTTTTTCACCCATTTTTCTAGACTTATAAACTTTAGCCAAACCGACTATCTCTTAAACTATGCACTTATGAAAAATTCACTAAAAAAATGTTTCTATGTTGATGAGTATAGGGAATTTTAGGTAAATAAAGTATTCCATTTTTTCCATCTGGGGACCCTTTTCCTCTAAAAATCCCAAAAATCCCCAAAAAGTGGTTTGGAACAATGGATTTTTCCCTATTTTAGCATCCCCATTCCAAAACCCTTACAATTTATTCAATTCCTTCATGGGTTATTTTAATGTATTCTTTTTGGACCCCCTCCAATAATTTCAGCTTAATATGGATCTTTGCCAATGATCTGGACCTAGATATTTAAAAACTATTATTTTGCATTTTCTAACAAATTCAAGAAGAAATGGGAAGTGGCCCTCTCAGGAACTTTTGTAGATATTGTCATTTCGTAAAAAACCCATAACTTTCATCTCAGTATAAATTATTAGTCTCCAGTTATGGCCAAAATAAGAAAATGGCTATGGTCTTCGTTTTTTTTTAAACTAGAGAACAATCTTTCGTACATGGCGATTTGTTGATGTGGCACTGACATGGAACTGGTGTGGGTTTGATTATCGGGCCACCAGACACCTGGAAAATACCTCCCTCTCTTTGATGAACTTCAACTCCAGGTCGGGCCATCGAGGCAATGTACACAACCTCCAACCAAACAACCTATGGTCTGATGTTGTTCCACCAGGCCACTGGCCCACAACAAGTAGCCTCCAATACTTATGATCCGATGTTGTCATATCGAGCTACCTTCATACAAAAAATCATGAACCAATGTTGCATCGGTCCACCAGGGCACTATTTAGAGCACCTTTGATCCTGCATAACTTCCACTTGACTCCGGTCTAGCCCACGGCCCACCAGGTCACACTGCACACGCCTCCAACAAACAATTCGTGATATGACACCATTCCAGTCCATTGAGGCACTTTGAACACACCTCCCACCAAATAAACTATGGTCTGACATCATTCCATTAGGCCACAGGGGTACTGGACCATCCCTACACAACCTTCATCCAAATAACTCTAGTTTGTTCCATCATCCCATTGGAGCATCGGGCATTGGGAAAAATTATATGTTGTGCGCGAGCTCTTCAAGGTTCTATGGATCTTTTTGCTTCATGCACAAGTCACAAAGAATGATATTTTGTTTATAAACCATTCCATCGAACCTGTCCCCATGCATGTGGGATAAATAACACTGTAGATCGCATATTGACGGTTGAGAATCCATGCTAAGGTTAGATCAACGCTTGTTGAGCACTAGTCACCTGGAAGTCATAAATTCTAATCTGGATGCCTGAATAAAGCAAATGATGGCTCATTGGAAAGCCAAGGCCATGAATATTATTTCAGACATGGTTTCCATGGCTATAATAATAGTGTTGAATCACAATCCTTTCTTCTTCGATGTGGTCTGTAGTAATAATATATTTTCCCCAAATTAAAACAAATATGATCCAAACAACCTCTTGTGATCATGTAGCAGACTCTTGCAGGTTAGTGTTGCAACCTTCTTCTTTGATACCATAATTTAACATTCCCCATCTTAACCAGGGAAGATTACTTGTGGAATACATCTAAAAAAATTAGATTGCTAATTCATTTGTTGTAGCTTACCAACTACGATTTATTCACATTTTAAACCAGATTCTAATACCCAAAATTAAATGTATAAATAATTGTGAATGCAACTAATAGATTCATTCACAACAATAAATAAAATATTCAAATACACATAGTTAACAATAGCAATTAAACTCAAGATACAACTTAGAAATAGATAAATACTTATCTTTTAAAACAATTGCGCAATCAACTGCATGGAAAGGACGTTCCACCTAACCATAGACCTACTATTATAAATCTCAAAAATAAGTCACCCTCAAGATGGGGCTAGGAATCAACAAAAGAATGGTGTCTTTCACAGTCCACTCACAACTCACTATCACACAACCACTGGTAGTCTCCTACAACTATCCTGAATTTCTTGCAGCTCTTTTCCTTTGGACCTACCTAACCCAAGGAATGTACCTTTTCACTTCTCTCATCGCATCAGGTGTCCCATTCATTTATCAAGGTCTCTTTGGTTATGTTGGGAACTCAAGGGAACTCACTGCCAAGAAAACTGCTAATAACCAACAACAAACACTTGTTGTTACAGTGCAACTAACTTAGAAGTTCATTCTTCAGGCCTGAAAACCCGGTTCTTCAATTTATACATCCAAAAAACTCCACAAATGCTCCAACATGCTTCTGAGTTCTCCCTTCCTTTTTGCTCTATCTCTAATGCTATTTTTCCCTTCTCTCTCCTTGTTTTTCATGACAAAACTAAATGTGGAAAACTGCCTAATTCCCCCATACGAATTTCTTTTATTTTCCCAAGACAATTTACTACTCACTTTGCCCAATGTTGATTGCATCAGCCCCATTCTTTCCAATAACTATGGGATGTTACCCTCATATCCACCCTCTTACATGAGTTTAATGATTGAACTCTGATAGACTCAAACATAAAATAGAAGGTTTCCCCAAATGATAATAAAATTTAGAAAATTAGGTTTGGATTAATAGGTCCATAAACCATTCCCCCCCTGGGTCCCTCTTAGGAACTCCCTAGGCATTCCCTTCTCTTGCGAATTAATCAGCCACCATCTCTAAGTTTAGTCTAAATTAAGATACGTGTAGTCTAAACATTTGACCTTTTGGAGTTTTTACAGGCATATTTGCCAATCATGTTTTATTGAAATCCGACCAAAAATTGTTAAAAGTCCAGATTTGAGTGATTGAGTTTGTATAATTCGAGTGCCCCGAGGGTTTTTGATGGTGCCGAATCCATTTATTCATTCAAAAAACCAATTTAAACAACAAAAGATGATGATTTGACCAAGATTTGTGTCGTCGGATTTTGGTGAAAAAATTCAAAAATTTGAATGTTTAGACAATGCCATTAAAATGTTGGAGGCTACTCAAGTTCCCAAAATAATATGGCAACGACTTCAAACATTTCTCATGTAATTCCAAGTATTTGAAGGACTCTAGCTAACAAAACTCATTTGGAAAAGTCTCAAACGACATTCGATTATAGATAACCTTACTCTGGAGTACAATCTTCTCGAGGCTCTTCAGCAACCCTATGGACTTTGGAATCTTTGGCAAGCTAGAACCAGTGATATACAACTCCCTCAGCTCCCAAGGTGCCTGCAATGCTCCCTCTATGTCAACTTCTTGCATTGTGGTATATGAAAACAACAAATAAATTTTTGCAATAAAGGAAAATAAAAACAACCCTTCATCCATCAATTACATGACTACATACCTGAGATTCAAGATGCCACAATTTTTTCAAATTGCTTCGCTCTATATATAAAATTCTTAAATTATCCATTGAAATCCTTGAAGCTAAGGAGGATTACAGACAGTTATACCAGCGGAGCATTATTATTTGTGGTGGTTGCTCAACGTTGAATATGCTTTCCACACAAGAACCCTCAAAGCCATGAACCAACCAACTCAGCTAAGTTACTAGACGATCACGTTCCACATGATTTTTTATTCCTCACACCTAAATTGTTAAGAAACTATTAGAAATAATTTTGACATCCTTGCAAATTTTAGGAATTTATAATTTGACAGATCAAATTTGAATGTAGCAAAATAACATTTTAAAGAAATCCAAATAATATCTTACTTTTCTTAAGGTATAATAAACCAATTTTGGTCTCACTGGACGTTAACTTCTTCATCATCATATAATTTTGTTTTTATTTTTATTTTTTTAATCAAAAAATTATATATATTACTTTATGTTTTAAAATGATGGTTTTTTCTATTTTTATTGAAAAAGATTTTTTTATTATTTTCTAAATTGGTTTGTTATTTTTTTAAATCTTTTGTTTATTTTTCATTTCAAAACTAGGTTTGTTATTTTTTTTTATAGAAAATTAATAAAATAAATTAATTCGGTTTTGTTATTTTTTTTGCTTTTCTTTTTTTTATGATTTTATTTATAATAATGTTTTTTTTTTTGTCATGGATTCAAACATGTGATTTTAAATTTAAAAAAAAAAGGTTATTCTCATTATCTTCTATATTCAAACATGTGATTTTAAATTTAAAAAAAATCATATTCTCATTATCTCCTGTATTCGATTTGGAGGTTGACTTTAAGATTTGATTATAATGGTACCAATTGTTAAGACCACGGTTTTAAACATGTTGTAATCTTCAATATGAATGTGTTGTTAGTAGCACTCTTTTCGATTCAAATATTCATTTGATGGTTTTGTTTGCAACATAACCAGTGTTTTAAGTCATAATTTCAAAAATGTTGTTATTTTATATTTGAAAAAAAAAAGTTCTATACTAGTAATACTACTTTTTGATCCAAGGTTGATTTTAATATTTAGTTGTAATGATATTGGTTATTAAGGCTATGACGTAAAAAATGTTGCAATTTTAAACCTAAAAATTAAAGGGTGTTGTTGGTAGTACCATTTTCGTTTGGGGTTGATTTTAAGGTTTGGGCTTCAAATATTTGAGTTGTTAAGTCCATAAGTTTCAAACAACTTGCAATTTTACCTCTCTAAAAAAGGGAACCACTCATAATGCTATTTTTTTATTTGAGGATTGATTTTAAGGTTTTTGTTGGCAAAACTGTGAGTTTTTAAGCTCATAATTCCAAAAGTTGTAATTTGAACCTTAAATAAATTATTATTAGTAACACCACTTTTCAATTCGAAAAATGATTATATTATTTTTTATATAAGGTTTTAAATTTAGAGTTCTCATTTAAAATTTTAGTATTTCTAAAATCACTAACTATATTTTTAGTATTTTTTTACTTTTAAAATTAATTGATTTTTTAATAAGACTCTAAAATCATTAACTATATTTTTAGTATTTTTTTACTTTAAAAATTAATTGATTTTTTAATAAGACTTTTTGTTTTATTAATTATTATACAAAGTATTGAATAACATGAGTCGCATTCATTCTCCTTTAAAATAATGATTCATTTTTCATTGATTTTGAGAAAACTTTTATTTCTCTAATAATTATATGCAAAATAATATACATTTAATGACATAAATCACATTATAAATTTATTCATCATATTATAAATTTATTCTTTTCTTTCTATAGTTGTATTTCTATCAATATTGCTTTGATTTTTCTATTTCAACTATCAAGGTACACCACAAGTGGTATCAAAGCACATTTTTCATCCAACAAGTAAAATTGCAGTTGGGAAGAATATGTTTAAGGAATACAAGTGTAGTCCCATAGTTGGATGCCTTTGTACATCTATGTTAATCTTGGTGAGTACTATCACATTAGACAAAATATGTATAGATGTTTGAACTTCCACACGCCCATGTGTATAATGGAAGCCCCCTAGACGCACCTAAAACCATCCTTACATAAACATGTGAGAGATCTTGTTGCTATAGTACATTGAGAACAACACTCATGGAGATCATTCTCACATACTAGCAAATTGGGTAGTACAATTGATGAAACAATTGATCCTCCTTAGTTAACACCATGAAATATCGATCGAGTACTATTCTTGGAAACCCTCAAGTACATCAAAGAGATATAGCACCTGACACTCGTTTTCTCTTAGAACCTTGCAAGCCTTTGCCTATATAACACAAGTAGCAATAATCCTACATAACTTGGAATATAAATAATTTGAGAATTTCGTTAATACAATAATACTCAAGCAAGAATAAATACTTTGACAAGAGTAAAAAAAATGTCCCCAACCAAACTAGACTATTATGGGAGAACTGTCTCAAAAGACTCCTCTCATGATGCTAATCATGGTCATATAGTTCTTGGGTAACCCTTCAAGTGGACCTCGTGGGCCTAGACCATATGATACCCTCACCAGTGGTGTATCTCAACAACATCCTCCCATGATGCTAATCACATTAGTGTACTTCCTCGATAACTATTCATGTGGTCCTTATGGTTGCATGACTCATACCAAAAGTATGTTAGCCATGGAAGACAAAATGAATGCAGTAATTCTAGCTATCAAGTCCCTCACATAGTCAGATGATGCAACCCAAGATAAATTTAAAACCACGTGACTAGTATTAAGGGGTAACTCTCACTTTCCTTTGATAAACTTGAAAAGTTAGAGGGTAAGCATGATGGTGGTGAATGTTCTATGGGATTCGACCCTTACAACCGATAATTTGGATTATGTTAAGAATGAAATGAAGATAGCAATAACAGGGGAAATAACATAGAGATATTTCAAAGAGCACAACAATATAATGAAACCCAAACTCTATTAATGAATGAATTAGTGAAACCATTGCAATATGCAAAACAATACAAACTGGCTAGAATAGTGGTAGCTCATCTCTAAAAAAATATGTGTCGGCTACACTCATTTGTAAAAATCTCATTAGAAAACACTAGAATTGCCTTTAACACAAGCTCTAAATATCTAAGAGGAAAAATCATTAAGAACCAAAACCCTAACCCTAGGAGATGAGGCAAAAAAATGAACATGAGCCTTGAGGAACCTAATTGATATGTTAACTTTCTAAGGCCACAACTTTCGCATACGAGATCTATTTTGGGAATTTCTTGCACTATTACAAAGCTTATTTTGAGCTCCAGGTGTTTGGTTGTCATCCTAACAATCATGGATTTGAGGCATGCCAATTGAAAAAAACACTTGGAAAGTGATTGAAAAATGTGTTGAAAATTTAGGACCTATAAAATTGTTGTATAATTGTTGAGGTGTAGGACCATTTCTAGGTTGGTGGAAAATGTGGTTGACCACTTGTATCCACTTGGATCAATGATCCTCCTTTATAAAGCAATGATATCTAGTATATCAAGTTCATCCATTAAATGGGGAAACTCTTATTATGCCGAAGGATTTCTTTTACAAGGAGTTCTCTCTCGCTTTTTCGTCGTCTCTTCATATCTTATGGATACATGACACATGTATCATTCAAATCTAGTAACCTTCTGTGTATTCAGTGGCATGGTGAGGTGAGATTATTGGCAAGAAATCATGGAAAACACTACAAGTAATAAATCCATACATACCTAGCAATCCATTCCTCGGTGCAATCTGGCAAGTAGTCATGGAAAACACTAAGAGCAATAAAGCCACACAAACCCAACAATCTATCATTTATTTCTCTTGATCTTCTAAATGTCATAATTGTTGATTAAGGTTGTTTGTCATTGATGTCAACCCTTGAAGAAAGCCCCGTATCACAAAGGTTTGGGTAATGGACCCAATACTGTTTGATGTAAATATGACTCATTATTGTTTTTTCATGGTTGATAAAAAGTAAATATGGATGAACTCTAAAGTGGTCCCCTTATGGTGAAAGCCCTCACGGGAAGACGCTTTGCAGAGTAAGAGAAACCATGCTTAATTGTGGAATAATGAGATGAAGGACAGTGTATTTTTCAGGGAAACTATCCTAGATGGATAGTGCTTATCATTCCATTTCCAGTGGTATGTATAACATCACATAAATCCTCACGGTTAGAGAGTTATGACCATGTGAAGTTGGAGAACCTAGGTTTAGGTAATGGACCCAAGTTTGTTTGATGGATAATGGTATGATTTTTTATATATTTGAAGGTAATACTATTCTATATGGATAGTACATATCATTCCATTTCTGGTGGTATGTGGAATGTCACATAACTCCTCACGGTTTGAGAGTTATGGCCTTACGAAGTTGGAGGACCCTCATATGTCATCTAGAAGCCCCAAAAGGTCAAAGTAGTCAAAGTGGTTTAAGGATTTTAAAAGGTAAATAATAAAGTGAAGTGATGAGTGTATCATAATTCAAAGTGAATACAAAATAAATTATTTCAATAATAAACTTAATGGAGAATTTAGAAGTGGGCTAACCCTAAAATAAGGAAAGTGGGCCAAGTGACCTAGAAGATGTTTTTAAGGAGGCTACTTGGAGAGTATAAATAAGAGGAAAAGATCTCTCATTTTAGACACACTTGAGAATATTGAATACCTATAGGTGTCTGAGGTAACCAAAGGATATATAAGCTTAATTTCCGAGAAAAGTGAAGAAAAGAATGCCGAAATGCAAGGAAGGATAAATTATTTTGATGGTGCTTTCTAAGGTATGTTATTTTCAGGTCATCTCACCATTTTCACTATAAAAAAATTTCTATAATGATTCTGACTATGAAATTGTTATTCCATTTAGAAAACATATCCAAGTATCTGTGGTAAAAAATTCATATTGTGGATCATTTTATTTTGGGAGTTACACTCCGTGGAAAATAGGGTTTGTGGCTAGTCTTGAAACTAGTCAAAAATAGGTGTTTTAGGTAAAAAAGTCATAACTTATTCATAACAGATCCCAATTTAGTGAGACCAAATGTGTTGGTTAGGGTACATTCTCTAGTATGTTGTGTAAATGTTTTAGATCAATTCAACAAACATTTCATGTGGGGCACTCTCTACAATGTCACTCTCTAGAATAAGCTAAAATTCAACAAGGTATGTCATTTTTTCTATAACCCCTTTTCCGAGAGGTTCCAAGTAGTGAAACCTAGAGGAATTGCATAAAAAACACTGAATAACATTGTGTATCATTTTCATATCTTTATACATTACAGGTACAAATTTATGATTACTTCAAGTTAGGGTTGTTGACTAATCCAAAACTAGGCATGTGAGACTAAAGAAAAGTTTGATGAAAATGCTAGCCTCTTGTTGTTAAAGTTAAGGAAAGTTTGCAGGAATGTGATCATATACACCAGGTCTATTACATAGCTACAAATCAGATTTGGATGATGAAATTGATGATGGCTTTTGGTTGAGGTACATGTTGAGTACATGGTTGAGACAAGTAGTTGATGAGTTGGCACATACATGAGGTGTATAATTGATGATGTTGGTACATATTGATGAGTCATAGTTGATGAGTAGTTGAAACATGATTGGTACATACTTGGTACATGGTTGGATGCACTTGTTTATGGTACAGGTTGATTACAGGTTGTTTAGTACAGGTTGGTGCATGGTTGATGCACTTGTTTATGGTATAGGTTGATTACAGGTTGAGGTATAGGTTGATGCATGGTTCAGATTTATTGGTACAGGTTTATAGCGTTATATCTCACTATGATAGTTTGAAAGTGTTTCCATCATTCTACTTCTACTTCATGGCAGTTGGACGGGGCAAGGACAGGTGGTTGTACCCACCTTCCAGTTGTAGCCAAAGAACATAGGGGGTTGTAGCCTCATTCTTTTTGTAGCCAGAGAATTGGGGAGTTGGAGCTTCCTTCAGGTTGTAGCCTAAGAAACTAGGGGGTTGGAGCCTCCTTCCAGTTGCAACTAGAAAACAAAGGAACTTGGTGCTTCTAATGAATGCAGTTCTTCAAGATATATTAGAAAAATAATTATGTGGTTTTCTCCCGATTTGGGTTTCCACGTAAAACACTGGTGTACTGTGTATGTGTATGATTATTCATTTGTTCATTTCTTATTTACTCTGCAGTTATTTAATGATAATTCTTCATTGATATAACACTTTGATTATATGGTTAAAAAGGATTACATTTATCTATTATTGATTCACCCCCCCTCTCAGTAATATAACAATTGGTTTCAGAGCTAGTTCCTTAAAGAAACAATTTAACCACTGGAAGGAGATCATGGATTATTCTGAGAATAGAGTACCAATGTTTAATGGTCAAAATGGTTTTAAGTATGAGATGTGAAGCATAAGGACGGAAGTATTTTTACAGGAACAGGGACATTATATTTGGCTATGAGTTGTTACAGGATATGACAGTTCAAAAAGGGCAAAGACTGCAGCCAAGAAGGAATTGAAGAAAAATAACAAAATAGCAATGGATTTCATCCGGGACGGATTACCTAATCCGGTAAGAGAAAAGGTTGGTAAATGTTCATCAACAAAATAAATTTGGGATAAGTTACATGACATATATTCTTCACCCATCACAGATTCAGAAAATGTCAAAGAAGATGCATATACAAATCAAGAAGAATTATGTTAACCATGTCAAGAAGATTCAGAAGATGAAGAGTACATAATCACCAGAGGTATGTTGTTTTGTGTTAATTGTGAAAAATGTGGACATCTTGAAATAGAATGCCATGAAGGAAATGAGACAGGAAAAATAAATGAAAAGGAAGACAATTATGAAGAAGAATTGATTAGTGATTTAGATGAACTAAGAGAAGAAAACAATTCACTCAAGAAAGAATTGATGAAACAAAAGGAAAGTGTTCACATTTTTTAAGAAGCCCAATAGGTCATAGTGAACTTAATAAATCAGCTAGAAGAAGCCAAAAAGATCAAAGAAAATCTTGAATATCAAAAGCAGTGTTTGAAAACCAACATAGCAGCACAGAAGGAAGAAGCAGAAATGAGAGAGAAGATATTGACAGGTCATCTTAAGGAAAGAACTAACGATCTAAACCAGCTCGAGGCAGAGTTTGGTCAAGAAGAGAAAGGACTTGAAGAAGAAATAATCACATTTAAAATTCAGCTCGAAGAAGTGAAAAGAACAGAAGAAGTCATGAAGTCTAAAATAATGAAGAAAGAAGAAGAGGTTGAGAAGATTGAAGAAGAAGTTGTCACATTGAGAAGTAAAATCGTCAAGCTCAACACGAACGTTGAAGAGACAAAAACATCCACACCAATTATAGAGAATGAAGAGAAGCACTCTAGGTTGCTAGAAAAGAAGAATGAAAAAAATAGAAAGAGTTATGCAGAAGTAATCAAAGGAAGGAATCATGGTCAACCAGAATCTAAGAAAACTATTAAAGACACATATTCAAGGGACCATCCATGTTCAAGCCACAAAGAAGCTTCAATCATGATCATGATCAGTCAAGACAAAAATTTAGAAGGAATACGCCACAAAGAAGATCATTCACTCCCAGGTATGCAAATTTATTTTATGGTCATTGTTTTTATTGTACTAACTTTGGACATAAGGTTGCATATTGCAGGGATTATAAAAGAAATGTTCAAGCAAGAAGTGCTTATGTGGCTACACATAACATTGAGTGTTACAAGTGTCATAACTATGGACACATAGTCAGTGATTGTAGAAGGATGATTGATACTTCCATGAAAGAGAATATTGATATCAGATATAAGAAAGTATGGATAAGAAAACAAGAATAACATGTGACAAAGACCAAGTACCAGAGATCTCAAGATTGGCAATAAAATGAGATGAAGAAAATTCTACAGAGAAAAATAAAGATGTCATATACAGAAAGGTTTGGAAAATAACTGAAAGAAAGGAAGGGCAAGTAAATAAGGAACAAGTCCAAGAGATTGTACTTTTAGGCATTGTAGTGAAAGATGAATCCACAGACAGAAAGAAAGAAGTCATATCTCAGAGAGATAATGAATCTACCCATGAAGATGATGATGAATCTACCAATGAATATGATGATGAATACACATCAGAGAAGGAATTGTTTTGAGCCATCCAGCTTAGAGACTCCCAAGTAATATGAATTTTAGATACGGGGAGTCTATGTGATAGCTGTGATAGACCAAAGAACCATCCTTCGAGCAGCTTACAGAGTTTGAGAAGACAGATTCAGAGCAATCAGTTAGCAAAAGTATAGTTTGATAGTATAATGATAAATGGGTTAGCATTATGGATAGTTGCGCAAGTAGAGTCTTGGACAATACAGACAGAGATGGATTCGTAAGAACACTTAGCAGGTTTGGATAGATATATGATAGTGGATGAGAGCATGGATTCATAGATTGGTTCAGAGAGTGGTTCAAAGACAAAGGAACATTATCGTAATGGATGATAATTACACAAGAAATGGCTCAAACAATGCTAATGGATTACAAATTGACAGATAATTTTTGGACATAGGTAGTGCATACATCAGTTCACATTCAAAACAGAGTAATGCTCAGAAACAACATTGACAAAACTCTCTACGAGCTATGGAAAAGAAGACCAACAAATGTAAAGCAATTCAGAGTTTTTGGAAGAAAATGCTACATCAAAAGAGAATATGGAAGAATGGGAAAATTTGAATCTCGTGCGGACAAAGGAGTACTTGTTGGTTACTCAAGTACAAGGAAAACATACAAGTGTTACAATCTAAGATTGAACAAAGTTATGGAAAGCATCAACATAACAATTGATGAAACAGGAAGACCAGAATCAAAGGAATAAAATGAATCAATAAAACAACCTGACGCAGGCGCACTCCAATGCACGTCTGCTCACAGGATCTTCTCTTCCTTTGCGGCCCGAAGGACTCTAATGTCCCCCTATTTCCCTGTCGGGAAGTCTACACCTACAAAACTCTCCGCACGATTATCTCTCTCTCCACTTATCGGGAAATAAGACTTCGTGACTTCACGGGGTCAGTGGTCGGACATTCAACCCTCGAATCCCTAGCTTCGATACAATTCAACGTTGACTTCTCCCTTTTCCTTGTCGAAATTTCCCTTATCATGATTTCACCACTCGCAATATCCAACAAATGGATTTATCGAACCCCGAACCCCGATGCACATGCGAGTTGACTATTCAACTCCCGTCACCTCCGTCGGGATTTCTCCTATCGCGATTTCGCCCCTCGCGATGTCGATAAATTTGCTTTACCAACTTCTGAACCCCGATACGCCGAAATTCCAATGAGCTCGCGACTTTGTCTTTTTAACGGTCCCTTATTTCATCGGGACTTCAGACTTCGTGAGATCGCGAATCCTAATGCCAATGTTTTGGGACTTTACTTTCCCTGAACCCCAATACGATGTGCCACCTATCCTCCACTAATCCTGCTGTGGCCCATGCTATCCTTGAACTGTCGGGATATCACGTATCACAATTTCACAATTCCTGTTGCGATGTTTTGGAGGTTCAATCCATGAAACCCCGATACACGATATACGTGTAGATCCGATCACCCTCGTGGCCCAGATCAATGACTCTACCCCTCCTGAGCTTTGAACCTCTCAGGAATATCTGCAGTATCTCCCCTACACCTTTGTGAGATCTGTTGACTCATGGGATGTCGCAAATTCTCCTCGGAGAATGCCGACCGTCCATTCCTCCTTTGAGAAATCTGCGAAATGACTATGTGTTCCTCCACGGAACTTGTCCACCTGCATGCAAACTTGAAATACTTCTTACCAACCTTTAAACCACAACTTTGACTCGCTATCCTTCAAAAAATTTAAAGGCCTTCTCCCTCCCGAGCTTTCTCCAGCTCTGATCCTTGGAAAAGACTTTTGCACACACTCCTTGCGGCAATCCTCAAACACGTCTAAGTATTTGAAGTCCTCTCAACTCTGCACACACCTGCAGCAACATTCTTTCAACACTTCGCTCAGATTCACAACTGAGACTTTCCTTAGCCTGCGCACTCCTTGCATGGCTCTTATAACTCAAATTCACTTCTGGGTGAACGAGAATAAGATTTAAACTATCTGAGCCTTCTGTCAACGCACTCCTTGCGGACGACTTCAACTGCACTCCTTGCAGGAATCCTTGCTCAGATAGAGAAACAATTGAAACTCATTTCTTCTTCCTTTTAGATTCCAAACTCAACATGAAATCACATACACAACACATAAAGAAAATGTATAACAAGGAAGCAAATATTCAAGAGCATATCAACATCAATACACAGAAAACAACACAAGCCATGAATTTGAATCAAGGCTCTCTTCTATTAATTCAAATATCTGTACATGGGTGTTCTTCCACAGCTCTCTGTATGATCTTCTCTCTAATACTCAGAATTATGTTACAATGCACAATGAGGGTGTCTATATCCCATTTCCCTCTTGTGCTCTAGAAACTGTCTAATCTAAAATTAAATTTCTATCTACCAGCATTAACTACTTTAAATGTCGTCTACCTACTAAGGACAAGAGCTAAAGGCTCAAGGTCCGATTACAATACACAAAATGCACTTCATCTTAATGGCTCATTTAAGATCATGCAACAACTTCCAAGGTGTTTTCAAAATTTGTGTTGGCACTTGTCCAGCTGTCCGATTGCACTCGCGCTGGCTCGCTTGATGTGGGAGATGCTCCTGCATCATACTCCCTCGCTTGAAAATCTTTCATGGGCTCCTGTCCATGAGCTCCTGCATGGTCTATCCATGCTTTTGTATCTCTGCTTCAGTCTCCCAGCTGGCATCTTCAACTGGATGGTTCTTCCACTTGACCAGATACTCAAAGTATTGCTTTCGCCTGGTCCTTTTGCTCTCTCTCTTATCTAGTATGTATTCCATCTGCGGCTTCTCTGCAACTGGCATTTGCTTTCGCCACTGAACCTGTGGCTATTCATCACTTCCAGTCTCTATTTCCCCAACTTTGTATGGGTACAAATCTGAGACATTGAATATCGGAGAAATTTCGATCCCATCGGGTAATTCAATCTCATAAGAATTTTCTCCAATTTTCTTCAAGACCTTACATGGCCCGATTTTCTTCATCTTCAATTTATTGTATGTTCCTCTCGGGAACCTTTCCTTCCTCAGATGTGCCAGAACCAAATCACCAACCTCAAACTGAAGTTGTCTTCTATGTTGATCAGCTCTACGCTTATACTCTTGGCTTGACTTCAGCAGTCGCTCTTTCACCTAGCTGTGAAGTTCTTTCATTGCCTCAGTGAATTCTTCTACACTAGCGCTCCTAGTCGCAGTCTGTTCTGAATCCCTCAGCTCAGAAATTCCCCTCGGTTGCATGTCATACACAACCTAGAATGGACTCTGTCCTGTACTCCTATTCACTGAGTCGTTGTACACAAACTCTGCTTGCAGTAATATATAGTCCCACTGGCTATGGTGCTTTGTCACCAAGCTTCTCAGCAAATCTTCTAGACTTATGTTTACCACTTCTGTCTGTCCATCCGTCTGTGGATGATACGCTGAACTAAACAACAAGTTAGTCCCCAGCTTCTTCCATAAGGTTCTCTAGAAACTCCCTATGAACTTTGTATCTCTGTCCGAAACTATGCTCCTTGGTAAGACGTGAAGTCGAATGACTTCTTTGAAAAACAGGTTCGCGATGTGAGTCGCATCACTGGTTTTCTGACATGGGATAAAGTGTGCCATCTTGGAAAATCTATCCACCACCACAAAGATTGAATCAAAACCTCTTTGTGTCCTTGGCAACCTTAATACGAAATCCATGCTAATCGTATCCCACGGCCTTTATGGTATGGGCAATGGTTGATAGAACCCTGCATTCTGCTTCCTTCCCTTTGAATGTTGGCAAATTCTGCATCTATCCACAAATATCTTGACCTCTGATCGCATTCCTGGCCAAAAGTATGATTCGCTCAGCTTTGCGAATGTTTTTTCATGACCGAAGTGTCTGGCCAACCCTCCGCTGTGTTTCTCCTTCAACAGATTCTCCCTCATGGAGAAATCTGGTATACACAACTGATTGCCTCAGAACAACAATCCTTCTTGGATCATGTACTCGGCCCACTAGCTTCTATCCTTGAGAACTATATTCTCAACTACCTCGTACGCTTCTTTAAAGTCTAGGTCATCTGCATACATGTCCCTGAGATCATCAAAACCCAATGTTTTGACTTTGAATTCCTGCAACAACAAACACTTTCTGCTCAAAGCATTAGCAACTTTGTTAGCAGTACCAGAATTATGTTTAATCACAAATTTAAAATTCTACATGTATTCAACCCACTTAACATGCCTCTGATTCAACTTCTCCTGTTGAGTCACAAACTGTAATGCATGGTTATCACTATACAAAACACATTCCTTTGGAATCAAATAGTGCCTCCACTTTTTCAATGCCTGAATAACGACATAAAATTCCTTGTCATATGTGGAGTACTTCACTTTTGCTTCATTCAGCTTCTCGCTGAAATATGATATCGACCTGTCTTCTTGACTTAAGACTGCACCGATTGCAAATCCACTTGCATCGCATTTTACCTAAAATGTCTTTTGAAAATCCGGCAACACCAAAATAGGTTGTTCCGTAATTTTCCTCTTCAAAAAATTGAAACTCTTCTCAACCTCTTTAGTCCAGTGAAGAGATTTATGTCTTTTCTTCACTATGTCCATCATCACTGCGCTAATTCCACTGAAATTCCTGATGAATTTCCGGTAGAAACTAGCTAACCCGTGAAAAATTCTCACTTCGAATACATTCCTCGGTGATGGCCAATTCTTGATCACCTCCACCTTATCTGGATCCATCCTCAACTCATTTTCTGAAATAACAAATCCCAAGTAAATGAGTTCTGTCTTCATGAATGAGGACTTCTTCATGTTTATCAACAACTTCTCTTGCTGTAATCTCTTCATCACAATGGGAAAATACTTCATATGTTCAGCTTCCGTTTTACTGAAAATCGGTATATCATCCAGATATACGATAACAAATTTTTCGATGAAATCCTTGAGGACTTCATTCATCAACCTCATAAAGGTACTTGGCACATTTGTTAAGCCAAACGGCATAACAAGCCATTCATACAAACCTTCGTTTGTCTTGAATGTTGTCTTCCATTCATCACCTTCTCTCATGCAAATCTGGTGATATCCACTTTTCAAATCAATCTTTGAAAAGAATTTTGCTCCACTTAAGCAATCCATCAGATCATCCATCCTCGGCAATGGGAATCTGTACCTGATAGTTATCTTATTAATCACCCTTGAATCAGTGCACATCCTCTAGCCTCCGTATTTCTTCGGACTTAGTACTGTTTGAACAACACATGGACTCAAGCTTTCCCTGACTAATCCTTTGTCCAACAAATCCTGGACTTGTCTCTTAACCTCTTCATTCTCCTGTGGTGTTAGTCTATATGTAGCTTTGTTTGGAAAACTGGCTCCTGGTATGAGATCGATATGATGACTCACACTCCTAATTGGTGGCAACGAACGAGAAAGTTCATCCACTACTATGTCAGCGAACTCTTCCAGCAATTCCTGAACCTCTTCTGGTAAATCATCCACTCTTGTGCTAGTCAGAACAATCCTCGGTTTTCTAACCACAAAGAATTGTGGATCCTCCTTCTTCTTAACTTCTGTAAGAAGTTCCTTCCCACTCATGAGAAGTACTATGTTTCTTACCTCTGGCTTCACCTCCTTATCTTTTATCAGAAGCAACATGTGTGTCCTCCCATTCTTCTCTAGGGTGTAAGTGTTCATCCTCCCATCATGAATCACATTTTTGTCATATTTCCATGGTCTACCCAGCAATAGATGACAAACATCCATAGGAATAACATCACACAAGATCTTATCATTAAATCCTCCTATCTTAAATTCAACTAAGCACTGTTTGGTGACATTTACCTGATGTCCTTTTTGTAGCCATGAAACTCTGTATGGGCTTGGATGATCAGTCGTCTTCAGATCTAGCTTCTCTACCATCTCGGTTGAAACAAGATTATCCATGCTACCACTATCTATAATGACCTTGCATGCCTTGTCCTTGGTCTTGCAAGAAGTCCTGAAAAGTTTGGTCCTTTGGACTAAACTTTCCACCTCTTTCTCTGGTGTCAAAAGGACTTTTCACATCATCAGCGATCTTCCACCTTCATCATCTTCTACCTCAACATCTCGCTTTTGTGCCTCGGCGATGTGAGCTTCCCCAGTTTCCTTCTTTTTATCTGGACATTTGAATGACTTGTGCCCATTATTTCCACATGTGAAGCATGTGATTACTCCACCTCTTCCTCTTCCTCTACCTCAGGTACGAGGAAAGGTATTTGCATCAACATAATCTCCCCTCTGCTCATTATGTTTCCCTCTCTACTCAACATATGGCCCTCTCTACGAGGTTCCACCTCTCTCAACTTTACCCTGAGGTTTCTTCCATTCATCCTTGGGCTTCTAGTATTTATCCTGGGCAACTGATTTTCCTCTGGGCTGACTTCTGCCTCGGCCCCTTTGGCTCTGCTTTCAGCTCAACTTCTCCTCAGCTTTTAGAGCCATCTGATAAGCATCTTCCACCATTCGGATGGTTACCATGCTCATCTCATCCTGGATATCATATCTCAAGCCATTCATATACCTGGCTACTTTTTCATCATCGCTTTCCTGATGACTTGCCCTGATGTTCAGTTTGTAGAACTCCTCAGTATATTCTTTTACTGTCATCAGCTTCTATCTCAGGTTCTACATTCTCCTGAACAGAATAATTTGATAGTCTCTGGGAATGAATTTCGCTTTCATCTTCATGATCATTCTGTCCTAGCTCTTAATTTTCTTCTTGCCCTTGCAGCGTCTGTCATCTTGTAGTTCATCCCACCACAATGTTGCATGTCCTTTCAATCTAGTGACAGCATGCCTGACTTTCTTGTCTTCTTCGACATCTTCATAGTCGAAGTATGTGTCCAGAGCTCTAATCCAGTCTAGAAGCTCCTCTGCATCCAAGTTTCCCTCATAAACTGGAATGTCCATTTTTTCCCTTGTGCCTATCCTGGCAATAGCTTTGATCAAACGCTCATTTGATGCATCTTTGGCTACAACTTCCTTTTCACGTTCAACCTCAATTTCTCTCTCGGAATCACTCAGATCCCCTACACTGGCTGTGCGTCTTTGTGTTGTCTCCATGTCTTCAAGTCTGGCTCGGAGATCACGCATTTTCCTTTGATCAAACGCTCATTTGATGCATCTTCGACTGCAACTTCCTCTTCACGTTCAGCCTCAATTTCGCTCTCGGAATCACTCAGATCCCCTGCACTAGCTGTGTGTCTTTTCCCTGTCTCCATGTCTTCAAGTCTAGCTCGGAGATCATGCATTTGCCTTTCTATGGTTGGATCCACCATCTGCCTGCCTCTTCGTCGCGACATTTCCCTATCCTCTGGATCGGGCGACTGTCTATCTCTTCTTGGCGGCATGGTGAATTCTCCTTTCTGCTACAGAAAGAAAAGAATCTTTCTGTGCTCTAATACCACTCTGACGTAGGCGTGCTCCAATGCATGTCCACTCATAGGATCTTCTCTTCTTTCGCGGCCTGAAGGACTCTAATGTCCCCCTATTTCTCTGTCGGGAAGTCTGCACTCACATAACTCTCCGCGCGATTCTCTCTCTCTCCACTTATCGAGAAATCCGACTTTGTGAATTCACGGGGTCAGTGGCCGGACATTCGACCCTCGAATCCATGAGCTCCGATATGAGTCAATGCTAACTTCTCCCTTTTCCCTGTCGAAACTTCCCTTATTGCGATTTTGCCACTCGCGATATCCAACAAATGGATTTACCGAACCCCAAACCCCGATGTGCCGATACCCCGATGCACACGCGAGTTGACTATTCAACTCCCATCACCTCTGTTGGGATTTCTCCGATCGCGATTTCGCCCCTCGCGATGTCGAGCAATTTGCTTTACCAACTTCCAAACCCCGATATGCCGAAACTCCAATGAGCTCGGGACTTTGGCTTTTCAATGGTCCCTTATTTCGTCGGGACTTCGGACTTCGTGAGATCACAAATCCTAATGCCAATGTTTCGGGACTTTACTTTCCCCGAACCCCGATAGGGTGTGCCACCTATCCTCCACTAATCCCGCCATGGCCCACGCTATCCTTGAACTGTCGGGATATCGTGTATCGCGATTTCACAATTCTCGTTGCGATGTTTTGGAGGTTCAATCCATGAAACCTCGATACACGATATACGTGTAGATCTGATGACCCTCGTGGCCCAAATCAACGACTCTACCCCTCCTAAGCTTTGAACCTCTTAGGAATACCTGCGGTATCTCCCCTGCACCTTTGTGAGATCTATCGACTCACGGGATGTCGTGAACTCTCCTCGGAGAATGCCGACCGTCCGTTCCTCCTTTGAGAAATCTATGAAATGACTATGTGTTCCTCCACGGAACTCGTCCACCTGCACGCAAACTTGAAATACTTCTTACCAACCTTTAAACCACAACTTCGACTTGCTGTCCTTCAAAAAATTCGAAGGCCTTCTCCCTCCTGAGCTTTCTCCAACTCTGATCCTTGGAAAAGACTTTTGCGTGCACTCCTTGCGGCAATCCTCAAACACGTCTAAGTATTTGAAATCCTCTCGATTCTGCGCACACCTGCAGCAGCAGTCTTTCAACGATTTTCTCTGATTCACAACTGAGACTTTCCTTATCCTACGCACTCCTTGCATGGCTCTTATAACTCAAATTCACTTTTGGGTGAACGAGAACAAGAGTTAAACTATTTGAGCCTTCTGTCAACACACTCCTTGCGGACGACTTCAACTGCACTCCTTGCAGGAATCCTTGCGCAAATAGAGAAACAATTGAAACTCATTTCTTCTTCCTTTCATATTCCAAACTCAACATGAAATCACATACACAACACATAAAGCAAATGTATAACAAGGAAGCAAATATTCAAGAGCATATCAACATCAATACACAGAGAACAACACAAACCATGAATTTGAATCAAATCTCTCTTCTATTAATTCAAATATCTGTACATGGGTGTTCTTCCACAACTCTCTGTATGCTCTTCTCTCCAATACTCAGAATTATGTTACAATGCACGATGAGGGTGTCTATATCTCGTTTCCCTCTTGTGCTCTAGAAACTGTCTAATCTAGAATTAAATTTCTATCTACCAACATTAACTACTTTAAATGTTGTCTACCTACTAAGGACGAGAGCTAAAGGCCCAAGGTCCGATTACAATACACAAAGTGTGCTTCATCTCAATGGCTCATTTAAGATCGTGCAACAACTTCCAAGGTGTTTTCAAAATTTGTGCTGGCGCTTGTCCAGCTGTTTAATTGCACTCGCACTAGCTCGCTTGATGTGGGAGATGCTCCTGCATCAAAACCCTTAGAAGAAGAAGCAGAAGATGAAAAAGAAGTAGAGGAGGAAGATGAAGATGAGAGAATCCAACAGAAGAAGAAGAGCAAGTTCAACAAGTATCTCCAAAGACACCTAGTAAACGAGTACAGAAGAATCATCCTTTAGATCAGATTATTGGAAACAAATATGCAAGAGTTGAGACTAGAAGAAAAATCCATTCACTAGAACAAACACACCTAGCACTCTTATCTACAATTGAACAAAATTGTTTTGAAGAAGCCAGCAAGGATGAATTTTGGAATAAGGCCATGGATGAAGAATTGGATCAAATAGAGAAAAATGACACTTGGGAATTGGTTCCAAGACCAAAAAATAAGAATGTGATCGACAAAAAATGGGTTTTCAGAAATAAATTGAATGAAGATGGACATGTTACAAGGAACACAGATAGATTGGTATGTAAAGGATATGCTCAGATTGAAGGAATCGACTTTGAAGAGACATTTTCCCCAGTTTCCATAATGGAAGCAATTTGTTTGCTTTTAGCTTATGCATGCTCCAAAAATGTTAAAGTATATCAGATGGACGTAAAATAATATTTTTTGAATGGGGAACTTGGAGAAGAAGTCTACATTGAACAACCAGAAGGATTTTAGTTGTCAGAGAACACATATTATGTGTGTAAATTAAGCAAGGCCTTGTATGGTCTAAAACAAGCTCCTAGAGCATGGTACTCCAGATTGGATAAATATCTACAGCAGGTAGGGTTCAGAAAAGGAAGTGCAAAAAACAACCTCTACATCAAGGTAAGTCAAGGTAATATTTTATTAATTGAAATTTATGTTGATGATATTATTTTTGGTAGTGACGATGACAGGTTAAGGCAGAAATTTGCAAAAGATATGCAGAAAGAATTTGAAATGTTGCTACTTGGAGAACTATCCTTCTTTCTGGGACTTCAGATACATCAGAGAAACCAAGGAATTTTTATTTCCCAAACCAAGTATATCAGAGAAATTCTAAAGAAGTTCGAAATGGAAGATTGCAAACCAGTTATCACTCCCATGCAAACCAGTTGTAAGTTGAGCAAAGATGATGATTCAAAGTCTACATATGAGAGGAAATACAGGTCAATGATTGGCAGCCTATTATATGTGACATCATCCAGACCAGATGTAATGCAGGCAGTTGGACAGGTGGCACGATTTCAAGCAACACCAAAGGAATCACATGTATTAGCAGTAAAGAGGATCTTCAGATATCTCAAAGGAACAAAAGAGTTTGGATTATGGTATCCAAAAGGAAAATATCTATCACTTATTGCCTACACAGATGTAGATTGGGCAGATTATATTGATGACTGACAAAGAACCATTGGAGCAGCGTTCTACTTAGGTGAGTGTTTGGTATCATGGCTAAGCAAGAAACAATCATCAGTATCTCTATCTACAACCGAGGAAGAGTATATTGTAGAAACAACATGTTGTACACAAGTTCTTTGGATGAAACAAACTTTGACAGATATATAGATTGAGTATGATGAGCCCATTCCAATATATTGTGATAATACAAGTGCCATCAGTATCTCAAAAAACCCGGTGATGCACTCCAACACGAAACACATTCCAATCAAGTATCACTTTCTACGGGAACAGGTTATAGAAAAGAACATATGAGTTGAGTATGTGGGCACAAAAGAACAAGTGGTAGACATCTTTACAAAACCACTTCCACAGGAAGCCTTTGAATATCTTCGCCAAAGACTTGGAGTTATTTCTACTCCAAAATGAATTCTTTTTGAATGCTTATCTTATATGTCTTAGATGTACACGAGGAAGCACTATAAGAGGATAGTTCAGTCAAGGGGAGTAGCCTCGGATGGAAAGATACATTTTCCATTGATGACAAAAGGGGAGAGATTTATCAGATGTAGAGGACAGATGCAAGGGACAGAGGCATGGCTCTAGGGGGAGCATGAGTGATATGATTTCAGTATTGCATCAGAGTGTTTCCATCAATGCCAAACGGGGATATTGTTGATTAAGGTTGGTTATCATTGATGTCAACCCTTGAAGAAAGCCCCGTAGCACAAAGGTTTGGGTAATGGACCCAATATTGTTTGATGTAAATACATCTCATTATTGTTTTGTCATGGTTGATAAGAAGTAAATATGTATGAACTCCAAAGTGGTCCCCTTATGGTTAAATCCCTCACAGGAAGAGACTTTGTGGAGTAAGAGAACCCATGCTTAATTGTGGAATAATAAGATGAAGGACAGTGAATTTTTCAGGGAAGCTATCCTAGACGGATAGTGCTTGTCATGCCATTTCTGGTGATATGTAGAATGTCACATAACTCATGGTTAGAGAGTTATGACCATATAAAGTTGGAAAACCCAAGTTTGGGTAATGGACCCGAGTTTGTTTGATGGATAACGGTATGATTTTTTCTATATTTTAAGGTAATATTATTCTAGATGGATAATACATGTCATTCCATTTCTGGTGGTATGTGGAATGTCACATAACTCCTCATGGTTTGAGAGTTATGGCCTTACAAAGTTGGAGGACCCTCATATGTCATCTAGAAGCCCCAAAAGGTCAAAGTAGTCAAAGTGGTTTAAGAGATTTTAAAAGGTAAATAATAAAGTGAAGTGATGAGTATATTATAATTCAAAGTGAATACAAAATAAATTATTTCAATAATAAATTTAATGGATAAATTAGAAGTGGGTTAACCCTAAAATAAGAGGCAAGGCTCTCTCATTTTAGACACACTTGAGCATATTGAATACCTATAGGTGTCTGAGGTAACCAAAGGATATATAAGCTGAATTTCTGAGGAAAGTGAAGAAAAGAAGGCCAAAATTCAAGGAAGGATAAATTCTTTTGATCGTGCTTTCTAAGGTATGTTATTTATGGGTCATCTCATCATTTTCGCTATAAATTTTTTTCTATAATGATTCAGACCGTTAAATTGTTATTACATTGATAAAACATATCCAAGTATCTATGGTAAAACATCCATATTGTGGGTCTTTGTATTTTGGGAGTTACACTCTGTGGAAAATAGGGTTTGTGGCTAGTCCTAAAACTAGTCAAAAATATGTGTTTCGGGTAAAAACGTCATAAATTATTCATAACAGATCCAAATTCAGTGAGACCAAATGTGTTGGTTAGGGTACAATCTATAGTATGCTATGTAAAAGTTTCATATCAATTCAACAAACATTTTGTGTGTGGCATGCTCTACAATGTCACTCTCTAGAATAAGCCAAAATTCAAAAAGGTATGCCATTTTTGCTATAACCCATTTTCTGAGAGGTTCCAAGTAGTGACACCTAGATTAATTACATAAAACACATTGAAAAAAATTGTGTATCAATTTCATATATTTATACATTACAGGTACAAAGTTATGATTACTACAAGTTAGGGTTTTTGACTAATCCAAAGCTAGGCATGTGAGACTAAAGAAAAGTTTGATGAAAATGCTAGTCTCTTGTTGTTAAAGTTAAGGAAGGTTTGCAGGAATGTGATCATATACACCAGGTTTATTACAAAGCTACAAATCAGATTTGGATGATGAAATTGAAAAGGGCTTTTGGTTGAGGTACATGTTGAGTACATGGTTGAGACAAGTAGTTGATGAGTTGGCACATACATGAGGTGTATAGTTGATGATGTTGGTACATATTGATGAGTCATAGTTGATGAGTAGTTAACACATGATTGGTACATACTTGGTACATGTTTGGATGCACTTGTTTATGGTACAGGTTGATTACAGGTTGTTTGGTATAGGTTGGTGCATGGTTGATGCACTTGTTTATGGTATAGGTTGATTACAGGTTGAGGTACAGGTTGATGCATGGTTGATGCATGGTTCATATTTATTGGTACAGGTTTACAATGGTATATCTCACAATGATATTTTGATAGTGGTTCCATCATTCTACTTCTACTTTAGGGTGGTTGGACGGGGCAAGGAAAGGTGGTTGTAGCCACCTTCCGGTTGTAGCCGGAGAACATAGGGGGTTGTAGCCAAAGAATTGGGGAGTTGGAGCTTCCTTCAGGTTGTAGCCTGAGAAACTAGGGGGTTGGAGGCTCCTTCCAATTGCAGCTGGTAAACAAAAGAAGTTGGTGCTTCCAATGAATGTAATTCTTCAAGATATATAAGAAAAATCATTCTGTAGTTTTCTCCTGATTTGGGTTTCCACGTAAAACATTGGTGTACTGTGTATGTGTATGATTGTTCATTTGTTCATTTCTTATTTACTCTGCAGTTATTGGATGATAATTCTTCATTGATATAACACTTGGATTATATGGTTAGAAAGGATTACATTGCTCTATTACTGATTCACCCCCCTTCTCAGTAATCCAACAATAATTCACTCACAAAAAAATTATAAATTGATTTGATTTCTACCATCATCATTCCATTCTTAAACCAACATTAGCAAGAGTTTCATCCATTGTTATTGTTGAGAATATCTTTAAGAAGTAAAATGTATTTGTTCCAGAATAGATGGTAGCACACAAATAATAAACAAACTAGGAAATCATTAAGAAATGGATTAAGTATTTAGCAGACTGGTGTACTTTATAGAAGACAGTAATTCCATAGGGATGTGTAATTAGGTGATACACATTAACTTATCTGATGCAACAGTCAAGGCAAGTCATGATAGCACGCAACCGACAACGATCAACAAGTCAGTTTACGCAACCATTCCATTAATAAGTCAGTCATGTGATCTCACCATTAATAAGCCAGTCGTGTGATCTATTCAATTTTTATATATACATATTGGTCAATGGACAATGTCCATTTACATTATTGATGCTTTGTCTTCTTTATGGAACCTTTATTCTCTTGATATTTTGCATTCCTTTCGATCTTTCCTGATCTTTTTCATTCCTTTCGATCTTTCTCCATCAATTTGAAGATCGTCCAGTCGATCTCGACCAATTTGAAGATAATCCAGTAAGCACCTTCTAACAACAAGACCTCCAAGCAGCTTGTAGCGACAGAGACTCATCTTGAGCAATAACACAAATCCCTATGTTGTTCACCTTCTTGATGTAAAGATCGACAGTGCCTTCTCCCGTTGGTGTCACCACTACAAAAAGAGGTATTCAATTCAAGTTATAGACTACTTTCACTGAATTCAAACAACAATGTTCAATATCTTAGATTATAAATATTTCATTCCAAATATCTGCATAAAAATCTATAATGGGGAAGATTTAACATATAGATCTTAGCTTAGCAATATTTCATTCCAAAGATTAAGCAAATCATCACATATACTGAACATGATTAACATTCTCTTCTGTAGAAAATATCATAGAAGACTAATAATATGCCAGTGTAGGTTTAGTTTGCATCACTTAGAAGAGGATATAAGAAGAAAATATCTTGCATAGAAGACTAATAATCCATGACCATCACATGAAACTGTGAATTGGTCTCTCCCTCTTCGCATAGGCAGCATCAGTAAGCCCTCGTACCAAGGTGGGGGTGACATTCAAGAATAGAAACATTTAGAAAAAGCAAATGGCTAAGCTCAATTGATTATACTACATATAGATCGTACAAAATGTCTATGACTAAATTTGCTATAGTTAGTTGAGTTTCAACTACTTGTGATCTTGTCAGACTAAAGTGTTGATAGTCTCCAGCTTCATTTCTACTGCATTTTTGCAAAAGCAGCTTTCCTAAAGTAGTTTACTATTTAATAGTGGTTCTTCCTGTGGCCTTGTAAGTAGACTTTGTTTGAAGGTATTTCTAACATTAAATTGGTGTTCATTTGATTTCTTAATAGATTGATTTCTCAATCTCTCATGGTTTTGACAGAGACAAGGTCAACTAGATTATCTAATGTTTCAAAAAAATAAATTACAGGCATCCAGGGTTTTCCATTCAATCTCAGTTTAAATAAGTATAACCCACAATATTTCTAATCCTACCCCGATTCAACTTTAACAAACAATACTGGTGCCATACCTCTTCAAAAATAGCCCATCTGTATCCCATGAAAATTTCCTTGTAATAGTGTAATATTCATGCTATGCAATTAATTAGTTACATAAATTTAGGGATGATTTTAGGGGCTAAATTTCGCTCATGGGCTAATTTTCCTTGGTTTTTCCCAAAAAAATATTTGCTATTCTAAAAATGATTTGCCCAAATTCTATTCGCCCAAATTCTATAACATAAAATGATTTTACCTTAAAAATCTCTAAAATTTTATTAAAACTATATAAAATCCTTAGAAATTTGAATATTTTTACAAAAATATCGCCAAAATTTTATAGTTGGCATATGAAGGATTAGTAAGATTCGCCAAAATTTCTACATTTTAAAATAAATTTACATCCTTAAAATAATCCCTACATAAATTGCAAGCAACAATATAGATTTATATAACTTATCTACAAAACAAGAAAAAATCCAACTTAGCTCAAGTATAAGATTTCCTTGCATACAAGAGATTTATGCAAATAAAAAAGAATTGAAGAGAATACCAGAACAATTTTCAATATAATAATACCTCTAAAAACAGAGTGAGTTGGATACTAGACAACACCTTAGTAATCTTGCAATAACTTCTTAAATCTCGATGGTGGGGGCAGCATTCGGGAAAATAAACATTTAGACCAAAATTCCAAACCCCAATACGACATCTGTAAACAAGCCGACAACTCTATCTCTTCATAACAAATCGGGTGAAAAGTTATGGCAAGATCCAGCGAGTTCTTCCATGGAGGTCATTTCATAGCACAAAGCCCTCTTTTGTTCACCTTCTGGGCATAAAATCTGGAAAGAAAATGTCGAGCAAATGACTTATGGGAGCTCAGTATCATCTTAGCTCTATCGAACATCGTCCTCTCTTTCTGTTGTCGTTTCCTCCATATTTAAAGCTGGCGGCAACCAATATTCTAGGTTTTTAATGGATCTGTCAACCTTCACCAATGGCGATCCTTTCGTTAAATTCCCAAAGAATTTTGTTTCATGCATGCATGTTGAAAGACAACCGTTCAGTTAGGCCAATGCGTGGTTGCCACATGTCTTTACGTCTCTTTGAGTGCAAGGGCCATGACCAAATCACTACCACGTGGCATGGTATGGTATGGCATAATGTCACTACCACGTGGTATCGCATGGCATATGGTATATTGCATGACATTGACAAGTGGGAACCACATTTAAGGAGTTATTATGTTGTATGAGTTTCCAAAACATGGGAATGTTGGGAATGTGTTCGGAACGAGTAGAAGTTTTCCTCAAATTTATAGGAAACGTGAATTTGGGAGTGACAATAATATATATAAAAAATATTTTAGATTACAATATATAGAGATAGTGATACATTTTAAATCTTATTTCAATAAAATTGAAGGTCAATAGAGGACAATGTTTCTCCTATTGCAACAACTACAATATTAAAATTACTAATTTAATTTGTGCTAATAATTATATAAATATAATATCCACAAATATTCCATTAGAAAATGAAAAACAAAATTGAAAATACATAGATACGAATTTAACATCTTTTTAAAATTAAATTCTACATATATAAACTTTAAACATATTTGTAAATTTGAAGCATTATTCTTTTTTTATTGGAAAAAACAAACTAGTAATACTCTTCTAATATAAAAATACAATAAAAGTCAATGATATGGTTGGTTGATATCAACTACAGAGTGGAGCAAATGCTTGTGGTGGATAGGGTATTGATTTATTCCACTTTCATGAGTATTAATAAGTTTTTTTACTTAACTAATTTTTGAAATAATATTTACCTGTAATTTAGCCTTAGTTTTATAGTGATATTTGTAAAAAATTATGTATTTGTAATAATGGAATAAATATATTTACTTTTAATTTAATATAATTCTAATTTAAAGCTTTTCGTTTAGGAAACCGGTTCCCAAGCTCCCATTTCTTTGATGTCGAAGCTCCCAAAAAGCTCCCAAGTTTCCAAAAGAGTTCCCAACCAATTGAGGACTTTCCCAACTAGTTCCCAAGCTCCCTGAACTTCCGGAACAAATTTCAGAAATGTTGAAAATGCAAGGAATGGTTCCGTGCAACTATGGATTATTCCACTTTCTATTAACATGTTTTACATATTTTATTTTTAAATTTTTAGGTTAAATTTTTAATTTAAATTTTTCTTTATTTTAAAAAATTGCAAACGATCTTCTTTACTTAAGAGAATTTGGAAAGAATTAAGTGGTCTTTCAAAAACTCACATAGAACTCTCAGGAGTTCAACAGGGCAGAGGTTTGGGTTCTGGAAACATATGGTGCTTAAAATCACAAGCAAAATCGTTGGGTTCACTCTTCCAAGTATGACAGGAAACTCCTTTCCAAAAAAGGCATATTCACTTAGTCAGATCTTTGGGAAGGAGAGAAAGGCGATTGGATTTGGATTTCATTGAGGGACCTTGCTCGAAACAATATACTTCATGAGAAATATTAAAATTATCATTATAGACATTATTTGAGTCACTGTCCCTGTGGAGAATTTCAAGAGGACTTCCCAAAACCAAGCTGCGAGGAAAGACTATGGCTGAATGGCTGAATGGGAAGGCCATATAATGTTATGATACCAGCACTATGTATAGGTAGACCAGACAAAAGAGCATCAGTTGCTGACCAGATAAATCGGAGATGGAAATTAAATGATTCATAGGAAAAATTAGACTTTTTTGTGTAGTGTGAGAATATGGAATACTTGAAGCATAGTTTTTGGGAGTGTAGCTTAGCCAGATCACTTTGGAGGGATATTTCATCCCACTCCTATGTTTTCTTTTTTCACCCTTGCACTGGAGGGGGCAATCCGTCTGTAGAGTACCCAGACAGATCTCCCTTCACTGTCAAGACACCCATTTTCAAATTTCTTTCCTCAATCTACAACTGGATTTGCCACTGAAGAACAAGTTTGGGTTCAGATATCAATTAACAACTTGCTAATGCATGCTGAGGAAATCAAATGCAAAAGCAAATGTAATCATGAACAACACAAGGAGGGAACACATAATGGAAACACTGTCATGCTCTATATGCAGAGACATAAAACCATTCACACCCAAATCCATTTATTAAGAAAAACCACCATTTACCCAATCCTTTACGGAATTCATGCAACGATAATTTTCAGAAGGTAAAGGTAAGTATCATCCAATTTGACCAGGGGAAATAGTTGTATTGCGTAACTTGCTTGAGATCGCTTCTGCTCTTGAAATTATGGAGGTGGAATTGCCAGATTTAGATTATACGTTCTGGAAAAGACTATTATATCTGAGGAGAGCTTCCACTGGAGCAAGGACATGCGTGAAGGAACGTTATTGAAAAAACTCTCAGAAACTTTGGGAAAAAAACTTATATTGAAAATGTGCTTAGTCTGGCCGGCTTTTAGATTTTCTGTTATTTATTAACCTGGTCATAACCTTTCTTTTTCCTACTGCGAGAACATTTCATTGAATACATTCTTTTGAGAGCCAAACCCGATTTGAATACATTTCATTGAATATTCATGTTATGATCATTTCTTTTGAGAGCCAAACCCGATTTAAATGTTTTAAATTGATAATAATAACATACGGTTGCCTCAACATTAATTTCAAACTTGATTATGAAATCTTTAAGCTAAAACCATATTATGGAGTTAAAAACAATATGTAATTGCATGAACACTATTTTCAACCTTGTTCCAAAAAACATATGGGTGACAAAAATTAACTAACTTAGTAATTAGTAAGTCATAGTTGACCATGATCAATGTTATACTCTATGTTATATAAAAATAAAACATATTGGTGACAAAAAGTAACCAACCTAATAAGTCTTAGTTTACAATGACGGATGTTATACTCCATATTATATAAAAAGATAGATGATGATAATTTGATTTTCAATATATATTTTTCTCTTATGTTGTAGATTACTTTGATATCACATATCATTGCTAGATATACCATAAGTATTAGTAAAAAAAAAATTACCATTTTTATTTACTGTTTGATTTATGTTAGAGTTGTTTTATTTTACAAATATATTACATCAAATATAATGCTTTAGTTTAAAATGACTAGATATTTTATACTTCTTTTTATCTTATCATTTTTTAGTAGGATTTTAATATACTTCTGTTTAGAATTGCCGTAACTACTAAATTTTTTTCATTCTTCTTAATTTTTAGTTTATTTCTTTTGAAATAAAATAAAGTAGAGAATTTGATTTCCTAATATCAATTTTGTCTTATTTCAAATAATCTAGTATTTTTATTCTACATTTATAATTAAAAATTATATTTTAAAAAATTGAATTACTTTTATTTAAAAAAAATATTATTTTTAAATGTTTGTACATATTTTAACTTTTAATATATATATATATATATATATATATTAATTTTATTTTATACATATATTAAATATTGTCATTTTATATTTTTTTGAGTGTTGATTAAGTCACGAAGACATATCCTAATCTTTTTTTTTCCATCTAGAGACATCTTTATCTTTCTTAATTAATATTTTTCTCTTCTTTCCATACTTTATTTTTCATTTACATTTCCTTCCATATTTTATCTTTTATATTTCTTTTCAATTCTTTTTACTATATTTTTAATATTTTTATTTTCTAAAATAATTCTTTCATCAAACATTGATATGTTATATTATATATATAACCAGTTTTAAAATAGTTCTTTCATATACTAAAGTTGATTTTATATATATATATATATATATATATATATATATATATATATATATATATATAGTTAAAACACTAATCATAAGTTAGTTGGTTAGTCAAGTTAATCTAACTGTTATACAGTTACATGACAGTTATGGTCTTTTGTATTATATATATACATCTATGTACATGATTATTTACAGAAGCATTGATGAATAGAGTATGTATTTTCTACCATTGTTTAGTTATCTCTGTTCATCATGGTTTCTTGATTGCTTCTATTATTTCCATTATATTTCTGCTATTTTCTTCATTATGAATCTAACAGTGGTGTCAGAGCATTGTGATATCTATGTGCCTGTGTGTGAGAGTTCAAGGAGTTGAAGAAGTTCATCTCATAAAGACATGTTGAAGTGAGGGCAAGGTTGGTGATCATATAAGCATCAAGCAAAGAATTGATTTGGATTATGGTGGTTCAAGATTATGCTGAAATTGGTGTTCTCATTGATGGGCAATTTCTGGCATTTCTCCGTCATCTTCAAAGTCCGTCGGCAGACGAATAAGGTGGATTTTTGATTGGGGGAATCCGCCTTCTAACTGAAACCACCTTCCTCTTGATATTCGCATGCCTGAAGGAGCTTACAGCCTCTCTATGTCCCTCGACCTGTGCTCTGTTGAAGCTGCTCCACCATTTGATTGAATGACGGATCTGTGGCTATCTACTCTGCTAATTCTTTTATGTTGGGATCATTAAGAAGGCTTGCAGAGAAAGGAAATGGGTTTGGTGGTAACCCCATCTCTAGTTCCGAGGAAGCCACTGTGCATAGGAGTTTTTGGTAACGTTGGAGAGTTAGGAGAGTGATAATGTTACGGGAGAGTTATAATGTTTTTATGTTATCATCTTTTATTTTTTGAAGAAGTGCATGTAAATAAGTTATAAATCTTTTCATAAAAAATATTAAAATATTGCTTTATGAGGGTTATAGCTTTATGGAAGATTTCTTAAAACTTTTGGAGTGATAAGTAATATAGCTTTCAAGGTTACTTAAATAATTTTGGAGTGATAAGTCATTAAGTTTATTAAAAAAAAAAAAAAAAGGTGTATTTCAAAGAAATATAAGGAGTTATAAAAATGTTCTCATTATAAGAATGTTTGCAATTGCACAATTGTTTAATTGTTTGTAATTGGAGTTATAAGGGTTTGTTATTTATTTGAAAGATTATTTGTAAAGGTGTTATAAGAAGTTTTTGGAAGTTATAAGGAGTCTTCTTTGACTCACCCGAAATTAAATAAGGGGGTCTCTCTTAGGATCTTTGTGTGCGTCTAAGTTATTGGTTATCTTGTAGTTTTTGGTAGTATTCAACGAACAATTGCTCTTGGCATGCACAACAGGATATATATCCTGTGGTTTTTTTTAGCAGCATTCATACATGGAACGATTGCTCTTCGCATGCACAACAGGATACAAAATTGAATTTTGTGGCATCAACATACAAGCATCTCTCTTCCATATTCTACATAATGGCAAGAATTGAAGAAATATTTACAATATTGCACACATTAATTAACTCAACTACAAAATTTACAATTGCAATAAACAAGTGCACCCTCAGTATAGTGATTACTTGTTTACAAGTAACACACAAGAAGATTGATATGTTCAAACATCAAAACAAGTTGTTGTCTGATGAGTTAAGTTTGCTTCGACACCAACAATGTGATTACAACAACCAAAATGGCATCAAGGATGAAAATAATGAAGACATTCAATTGACTAGTGATGACAGTCATAAACATGAAGATCAGTTAGATGAAGTCCCTAGGTCAGAAAAAGTTGTGGATAAATGTATTGTTCGACCATGGGAAGAATTACGATTTAAACGAAATCAATATGGACTAGGATATGTACAGGATGCTGACAACCTTTTTCATTTTCCTAATTATAGCGAACCTATTTGCTTTGTGAGTGGAGGTTTTTTGAATGATGATAAGATGATAGAGTTTGTGGATATTGGTAAGGAAAAGGTATAGGATATAGTTGATGATGATGTTGTTAATCGATCGGATAAAGAACCCATACAGTGCAAACATTGTCACCGGTTTGGCCATGATAAGTCAAACTGTTTTGATCTTCACCCATGCAAATTTTGTGGGAAGACAAATCATCCCTAAGTAAGGTGTCAAAAGCGCAAGCGGAAACAACTTCATTTTGAATGGTTAGGGAATTGGCGTTGGCGTTTAGAAGCCAAATTATTGGAGCAGTCTTATCGCCAAATTTATACACAAGTACAGTCGTACTTGATTGGAGATATTTCTACAGTTGATGGACATGAATGTTTCTCAAGATTTGATGATTTAGGGAATGATCGGGGCCCAGTTGATGTAGTCTTCTAAGTTGAAGATCGAGTCTTCAGACTCTGTCGGAAGACAATTTGATGTGCTGGATCTCTTCTTGGCCATACTTGCGAATGACGATCAAGGGAATTGGAACCACTTGTCCCTGATAGGGGGGAAATCTAGTTGAGTTAGGTTCCAAGTTTGATTTAGAGCCTGTGAACAAATGATATTGTGTTTAATATGGTTTGTGGTCATCTTAAAACCACCAATTGAGCAGAAGACATGAAGTTATGCTTGTTCTATTTTCATATTTTTGAGCCTTGAGCTCTTGTTTGTTTATGGTCAACTTAAAACCATGTCATTTAGTAGAAGGCATTTTCAGATTTTTGAGCCTTGAGCTCTTGTTAGTTTATGGTCAACTTAAAACCATGTCATTTAGTAGAAGACATCAGCTTCTGCTAGACATTCATTGTGGTCATCCTGAAACCACCAGATGAGTTTGTGGTCAACCTTAAACCACCAATTTAGTAGAAGACATCAACTTCTGCTATTTTTTCAGAGTTCAGAGAGCATCTTCAATCAACCCTTTGAATATTCATTTGACAAATGTGATTGTCAAGTAGTGGCAATTTTTCAGGCAAGAACGAACTTATGATTGAGGGGGGATGTTAAAACACTAATCATAAGTTAGTTGGTTAGTTAAGTTAACCTAACTATTATACAGTTACATAACAGTTGTGGTCTTTTGTATTATATATGTACATCTATGTACATGATTATTTACAGAAGCATTGATGAATAGAGTATGCATTTTCTGTCATTGTTTAGTTATCTCTGTTCATCATGGTTTCTTGATTGCTTCTATTATTTCCATTATATTTCTGTTATTTTCTTCATTATGAATCTAAGATATATCAACTTTAGTTATACATAAAACTAAAGTTGATTATATATATAAAATATTAGATATTAAATGTTGAGTTTTTATGTCAAATTTTCCAACCTTAACATTATTGTTTCAAAAATGAGATAGGTAGGAAATCAAATGGTTTTAATTTTAACAATATTGATATTTTTCCCTAAAATATTAGATGTATGTTTTTTTTTCAAATATATATATATATATATATATATATATATATATATATATATATATAATTTTTTTTTTATAATGAATTATTAAAATATTGTTTTTCTAAAGTCTAAGCTTTCTTTGCTTTTTGGATTGTAAATTGTTTAAGCGTATTTTTTTTCAACCACCTCTTATCTTTATAAACAAATTTCCCTAGATATTTTTTTATTTATTTTTCATTAACTAAAAATAATTAAATTGATGATGTTTATAGAATTAAATAAGTAACATAATTTTTTTTCATAAATATTAATGTAAATCCAATTTAAGATGACTTATATCTATGTTTTTAATTAATTGAAATAGATTTAAAAGGAGATAAAGAGGAGAGTAACTATATATATAGAAATAGTATTTCTATTCATGTGTAAATCCAAACATCCTCT